>DF362518.1:0-43089 GCA_000787875.1 Solanum virginianum | reverse complement strand
GATCGGATGTGCTTTCCTTGTTTGTCTTTCATGTTTCTGGATTCATGGTTCTATTCTTAATTTGCTATGATTGACGAATCTTCTGGCGGTTCATACCCTACTCTATTTCTAATGTCATGTAGGATTCTTTTAATCCTTCAATTTTGAACAATGTTTTCATGAAGTTGTTTTCTGGGTCATTACAGCTAAATCCGGTGCATTGCAAAATTCAGAAATCTCAACTGGAAGCAAAAGACACTAGATGATTTCTTCAAATCTACCTAAACATTAGGCGAAAAGTTGCCCTATGCTGATGGGAACGAGGTAACAAGTACTCAGTAGAATGTGCTTTCTATGCTGGACACCATCGTCATAAAAAATGATTTGGTACATTGCTAGTATTGCTATGTGTACCAATGATTTTAAATAGCTGTCCAACTAATTTGTTTAGATTGCTATTGGAGCAAAAGACTGTAACGTAGAACCCTATGTTGAGTTGCATTTTTGTTTTTCCTCAAACAGAAAGCCGAAGTTTTGTTCATTATTTGAATGAGCTATATACCTTGTTGTTCAGGTAAACNTAATTTGTTTAGATTGCTATTGGAGCAAAAGACTGTAACGTAGAACCCTATATTGAGTTGCATTTTTGTTTTTCCTCAAACAGAAAGCCAAAGTTTTGTTCATTATTTGAATGAGCTATATACCTTGTTGTTCAGGTAAACAAACACATGTTTATGTCAGAACTGGACGAAATTACATGTATACTCATTTTTTATGTCATCAGTAATTTGTCTCTTCTTTTTTTGTGCTATTTCGGACAACTGTGGACATAGATCCATGTTATTCTCAATGAAGTCCAACTTTAGATACAATATTTGAAGTTCCATATGAATGAAGTTCAGGTATACATGATTGATGTTTGGTCTTTCTTTTGCTCGAAAATTTAGCTATTTTTGTTTGAAGTTCATGTATATGTAGTTGATCGAATTCAGCTGAAGTCAAACAAAAATGACTATAACTGGTTATAATGTAAGAGAAAGTGATTGAAATCCAATCATTTTTGTCTAAATTTAAGGTAGAGATACATAACTTCACTCATGCAACTTCAGACATTGCATTTGAAGTTTAAAAGAGCTGCCGGGTGCACTATAGCTTCCGCTATGCTTATTTGAAATTTGTTGATTTTGAAAAGATAATGTATAACTGACTCGCATATGGTAAATAATATACTAGTTTGAAAGACCCTCACAACTCTTCTCATCCCGGGATGAATCTCCACCACTTGTGAAGTGATCACTTGTCCATCTCAAGCTCCTTCCATTTCCATTTTTGCCACGAAATGTAAGAGTTCTTGCTTCTGTTCCATTGCCACATGTGCGTTAGAGTAAAACGAGAATTCTAGGATGTTAAATACGTGAGGAAGTCTCCAGAGTTTTTCATTGCTGTATTAGGAATATTGGTTGTTACTGTTCTAAAAAATTCGAATCAATTCCAATGCTTCTTTCATGAAGAGGATTGACCCTCGTACCCTGAATTGTCGGGATTGAAACAATAAGAAGACAAATGTTGAAAAGGTTCAAAGTTCCAATGGGGCAAATTAGGATCTTCTTTAACAAGATCCTATTAACGCGTGATGAGAATACCATATTTTCATTTGATTTTTGCTTCTATTTTGTGAAGGGATTCTGGGGTTATAAAGAGAGGTTGTTTGAAATGAAATCTATATAAATATGGAAAAGGAGGATATTATAAGATGAAACTAAGAGAAAGGATATGAAAGAAGAAAGAAAACTCGTTCAAATCGATGTACAAGAATCATGGAAAGAATTTTTATTATGATCATCTAGAAGAAAAAGTATTCTACACCCAAGGAAAAAGATAAAGGTGAATTGCTACTTAAGAAAAGTCTAAATTCAAGAAGACATATTCAAGTCAGTACTTATAAAGCAAGATCCAAGGTCAAATGAAGAGGATCTTGAAATTCTCTTGGATTGTTTGAATAAGAGAACAATTGTTATTTTGGAAGGAAGCTATTCCGCTAATGGAAAGAGATGCTCAACTTTCAATATACCCCTTATATGCTAACGTGAAACGAGACTTGAAATACCTCCTTTAACTGTGTAGGAACTTGAAGAAAAAAAACTCTAACTAACATGAAATGACCACATGTTAGTCTCAAGCTGATCTTCATCAAAACATCGGCTCCTCATTTCAATTTTATCACTCAAATTTTAGTATAAACTCAGCCGAATTCGCACCAATCAAGCTCAAATTTTAGTATAAACTCAGCCGAAAAGATTTATGCTTTTAACAACATAATATAAATAATAATTTTTTCTCTGTTCATTTTTACTTGTCCACCATTTCAAAAATATATTTTTATTTTTCACTTGTCTTTTTTAACATTTAAAGAAAAAAATACTATTTTTTCATGTTTTACCTTTAACATTAATTACTTATTATCCAAATCATTTTTAAAGATCTAATACTAAATATTAATTAACAGAAATTAATGTGATAAAATAATCATATCAATTATTATTTTTCTTAATAAATATGCCAACTTCAAATGTGATAAGTAAAAATAAATGAGGGGAGTCAAAATTTTTTTTAATGCATTTCAAATTAAAGATGATATTAAAATTAAAATTTAAATTGGATAAGAAAAAAATGAAACACATCATTTATTTCTCATTCTGATTTAAATATTCAAATTGTCTATCTTTTTAATTTTCTATATTCCATTCCTCTTCATAAGTGAAATCTTGAGTGGGGTCTGGGGAGGGTAAAATGTACGTAGACTTTACCACTATCTCATAGAGATAGAGAGACTGTTTTCGGAAAAATCCTCGTCTCAAAAATCAAGCCCCATAAGCAGAAGATACTAGATATGAAAAAAAAGAAAAGAAAAGAGAAAAAAGGAAAACGACTAATAATGAAAAGAAAATGATAGTATGTAAATACAATAAAAGTAACAAATATAAGATGGATAATGACAATGCAAGATATAAAGACACCAGTAATCCTACTAACCAACTATAACACAAGGCCAGACAACAACCTACCCAACTAGCCTATTAGTCTTCTACCTTAATATGCTACATTCACTCCTGTCTATCTAAGGTCAAGTTCTCGGTGAGATAAAGTTTCGTCATATCTTGTCTGATCACCTCCCCCAATACTTCTTCGGTCTACTTCTACCCTTCCGAGTAACCCTAAATTCAACCTCTCGCACTCCTAACAGGAGCATTGATACTTCTTCTCTACACATGTCCAAACCATCGCAGTCTTGCTTTCCTCATCTTGTCAGCCATAGGGGTCACCTCTAACTTCTCCCGAGTGATCTCATTCCTAATCTTATCACTCCTAGTATGTCCACACATCCATCGTATCAACATCCTCATCTCC
Source organism: Solanum virginianum (assembly GCA_000787875.1). Classification (NCBI taxonomy): domain Eukaryota; kingdom Viridiplantae; phylum Streptophyta; class Magnoliopsida; order Solanales; family Solanaceae; genus Solanum; species Solanum virginianum. Next base: position 39,702 of record DF362518.1, on the reverse strand, counting down.
ACGATCTGCATCTTCTGAACATATGAGTTTTTGGTCGGCCACCACTCCACCCTATAATTAACGATAAAAATAAATTAAAAATTATAATTGCAAAATTAAGTAAATTAAGAACTAAATGTAAAATTATCTTACTTTTATAAATTAAATAAGTATTACTGAACATTTATTTTTAGTATTGTAAATGACTATTATTCCACACAGGGTATCCTTTTACTTCTTTACTTATTCAGTTTGGTTAATTAAAATGAACAAAATTAGAATTTGAGGAGGAAGTGATTTCAAAAGAGTTAGCACTACTTGCAAACTGAACCGGAGTAATAACATTTTTATATCTGAAAATCAAATATTCAAAAAAAAAAACCTCATAAAAATCTCACTCTAGTTTAACTAATCCAAGGCATGTCTGCTTATTCCTTCCCCTGTATAAGGAGTCTGTCAGTTCATCATTTATATATCACCAACAGAGAGAGTCACAAAGGAAATTACATTGAGTTATTTCTTATTGTGAGGTATATGATAGACTATTTAAGAAAAATAGTCTGTGAAGAAAAATAGAGTGTAAGCGATATTTTAATAAGGTGAAAAATCAAAAGAGAGTATTTCTTTTGTGTGTGTAGAAGTCTTTGGGAGTATTGTACTCGTGCCTACACGGTGTAAAATTTCTTACTTTTGTAATATCAGTTGCTCCTCTTGGCCCGTGGTTTTATCCCTTATTTAGAGGGTTTCCACGTAAAATTCTTGGTGTCATTATTTTTCCATTTTTTATATTATTGTGCCATATTTATTTTGTGTTAGTCCATATTTTTCCCAACAAGTAGTGTCAGAGCCTAGGTTCGGAGGGCAGGTGTGATAGACCGACGTGTGTGGAGTCACCTGTGTGGTATCAGGACCAAAAGATCTTCAAGGGTGCCTTGTATCGAAAGTCTTCCTGTCAAGTGATAGTACAGGCGGCATGTCCCATTGAATTGAGTGATAACGGCAGTGCGAGATGATTTGGCATATCAGAAGGTAACCTAGTGATGTAGAGGTCTGCGGTAATATCTTGTGTCGAAAGTCTTCCCAACAGGAAGAAATGGTCAGGTGGTGTGTCCCACAGGTTATTACAGCGGTACAAGATGGTGGTAGATCCAAAATTGATAATCGGTGGAGGGAAGGTCATGAGATTATGTGGTCTTGGTTTGAGGGAAGGTTTGTTGGGTATACAAACCCATCCCACATTGGTGGGATAGAACAAGTAGAACCTATTAAAATAGGTTCAATGCAACCCATTAGTATGAGGCCTTTTGGGAGATGCCCAAAAATAAATTCGTGAGGGCTTGGCCCAAAGCGGACAATATCATACTAATGCAGGGTTGGGGTGAGGGTGCGCGTGGTCCCTACAATTATAAGAATTGTTTTGCAATCAGAGTTGACAGAGGAGCTGGGATATTTCATGCTAGTATAGTTGTACCAGGTCATTAGGAGTTTTCGTGTGGAGGAATAATTAGAGATTTGAGGGTTTTGAAGCGGTTGCTGCAACAGAGGTTTGATGTGAGATAGAAATTGTTTGTGCCCTGAAGATCAGTCTTTATCATCTTCATCGTCCAATAATGCGTGCACCACTGGAGTTCCTGCTGGAATTGGAAATAGTAAACCGATTTCATCTCTGGCTATACCGCCCGGCTGGGGCGGAGCTACATGAACACCCTTCGTCAGATTTTTTTTTCTAATATATCGGTTAAATATAGATATTTTGATATATATCAATTGTTGAACACTCTTGATAGAAAAAATCATCTACCCACCTACCCATATTTTAAAAGTATGAATACCTTGATAAAAATATTGGCTCCGCCACTGCCGCCTGATACGTTTACTCACTTCCTTCTTAAGATTTGCATTTTCCAATCATTAATTTTGAATTCTTACATTGTTACTGAATTAGTTACATTCGTTTAACAAGGTATAATATTATATAGAGAATATCTAGATTATCATTCGTATATAAGTTTGTTAAACTTCTTAATCTTCATACTATGATTAAGTGCCTGGGAACTGAAAAGGAGAGGTAAAAGAGCAATACCTCATAGGTATCTGACCTAAGGTGTAAAATAATGAAATTGAAACCCTTCAACATCGAATCTTAGTTTCCAACTTAGACAAAAGCAAGAACATAATAGTACATATATACACGAGTCAAATCACATAATTAGAAATATTTATATTTATAGGTGTCATAGTTAAATAAAAATTGTTTAATCAATAATTGTAGTAGTAACGGTGAACTGTAAAATGACAGAGTGTTAAATTTGAATATTTTCATAGTAGAAGCCAAAGAGTTTAGGTGTTTTTACCCTGAAGATCAATCCTCTAGTTCTTCATCATCCAATAACGCATGCAGCAGCGGTGTTCAGCCTGGCGCACCCTCTTGGAAAAAATGTAGTTTGGTTTCATCCCTGGCTACACCTTCTGGTATGTTTTCCTATTTCCTTCTTAAGCTTTGTATTTTCCTACCATTAATTAAGAGAGTATTAGTTAAAGTCTTTAATAAGTGAAATTAGTTTCGCAATCTACTGTGCTTCGTATTTGGGGAATCCACGTGTGGAGCAATAGCTTCAAAGGTGCACCAGAAGTAACCTAATTCTTGGAACGCTGCTGTTCTTGTTGCACCTATGTGCAAAGTATTTCTTTGAAAATGCTTCTTTATTCTTATTTATGTCTTTGATCTTGATAGAATGATGACTGGTTTGTGGTATAGATTGCAGATAACTTGGTTCCACCATGGTTGGTAGCACTAATTTTAATTGGTGCTGCAATAAGTTACTTTCCAACACAGAAGCTAATTCCTACACAGGATTTAGGAGAGTCGGCAGTCAGAGATGCAAAGAAGAAAGAACAAGTGTGTATCTCTTTATTTTCTGTAATAAATAAGCTCAGAAAGGTAATAGGATTTAGGAGACCAGAGAAGTGATAGGTACAGAATATTAGAGGCTAATAGTGCTTATGTCAAGAATGGCACTGTTACCTATATCAATTGCATTAATTAGATGTACAGATACACCCTTCTCAATCTCTCATATAAAGATGTAACCTGCTTCTTCTCTGTGCAGACTGCCTATAATGCCATCTCTTACAACCATAGCCCCATTTTTACAAACCGCTCTGAGTTGCTGAATGCGACAAAAGAGATAGAGGCACTACTAGGAAAGGTGTGTTACGTGCTTCAACTTTTCTTTGAATTTCTATAAAAAAATTCATCACCTTTTTAACAACTTAAAGGTTGATATGTGAAAATTTTCCATTTATGGGAGTTGCTCCATGTTCTGATGTAGTTCCCTGTGCCTGTTTCTAATGAGGTTCCTTTTTGTTTCTTGATATTAAAAAGCTTCGACTTTTGGATTTTGTAATTTATTTTAGCAGGTGTATCATCCTTTTCTCTTGTAGGTGTAGGAAACACTTGACTTCATTTAGCTTTAAAAGAGGCCAAGAACTGTCCATAACTGGAGCATTAACAAAACTGCAGAACTTTTCTTTCTGCAAAAAAGGAAAGTACTTTGGATGGGAAGGGATGGGTAATAAGAGCAAGAGTGTACTCACTGGAATTTCAACTTGTTGTAATCCTTCCAAAAAGGATGTCATATGCCCCATTTTATCTCCTTTCTGAGCCCTTTATCTCATGATTCAGAATTACACTGATCTCTTCACGAAGGAGGATGCTGGACCCACAAAACTCTTCCCACTATCACTTTGAGAACTGGTTAGTGTAGGAAAGTTATAACTTTGCTAGAATTTGATTCTTTCCTGAAAAAGATTTCCCCTAAAGCAATCTTCTCACTTGCAGGACTTAAACTTTGATCGAGTGCGATGGGATGTGTTATGCAACAGAAAATTGCTTAGCAAGGTGAAAGACATGTTCCTTGGACTGGTTCTGCAGTCATAATGTTAAAATGGGCGTGAATAGGAAGTTTAAATGAAGGTCATAAAAATGCAAATATTAAGATAAATATTAGAATCATTAGAAATAATCACATTTGACATGGTTGCAAGTAGCATATATAGAGTCCAACATATGAGAAGTTTGCGTAGATAATGTGACCATGTCTTTTCTTGAGTTGATAATCCATTCTACTAACAATTTTGAGTCCATTTCCACTTGTAAATGTCTGACTTCATTTGTTATATACCATTCTAACTTTGAGAAATATGAGAAAAATATATTATTGAATTATCTACAAGCTGATCACTTGACTTCACAAACTTTATAACAATATCTTTTGAGAGTATTTTTTTCTCTGACTAAGTGACAATCACCTCAATGTGTTTGGTTCTTTCATGAAATACTGGATTTGATGCAATATGAAGGGCCGCTTGATTATCACACACAAGTTCCATCTGATTAACTTCACCAAATTTTAGCTCCCTTAATAATTGTTTGACCCAGATAAACTCGCAAGTTGCTGTAGCCATTGCTTGATATTCTGCCTCTACACTCGACTGAGCAACCATTTATTTCTTGCTCTTCCACGACACCAAATTACCTCGTACTAATACACAATATCTGAATGTGGTCCGTCTATCAGAGGGTGATCCTGCCCAATCAATATCTATATATCCATTGATATGCTCATGTCCTCGATCTTTGAAGAGTAGTGCTTTTCCGGTCGCTAACTTTATATTATATCGCAGAATACGAACAACAGCATCCCAATGACTATCACAAGGGGAAGTCATAAACTGATTTACAACACTTACAGGGAACAAAATGTTAGGTCTAGTCATTGTGTGATAATTTAACTTTCCCACTAGTCGTCTATACCTTTCAAGATTACTGAGTTGCTCCCCCTGTCCTGGATGCAGTTTAACATTCGAATCCACAGGAGTGTCAATGGGTTTACGTCCCATTATCTCTATATTCTCAAGAATGTCGAAAGCATACTTGCGTTGAGAAATAACAATACTTGATCTAGACTGAGCAACCACAATACCTAGAAAATACTTTAATCTGAACCTCAATACCTAGAAAATACTTTAATCTGCCAAGGTCTTTAGTTTGGAAATACTTAAAGAGATATTGCTTCAAACCAGTGATACCATCTTCGTCACTGCCAGTGATAACAATATCATCAACATAAACAACCAAATAAATACATAAATTTGCTACAGAATGCCGATAAAATACAGAGTGATCAGCTTCACCGTGAGTCATGTCGAACTCCTGAATTACTATGCTAAACTTTCCAAACCATGCTCGAGGAGACTGTTTCAGACCATAGAGTGACTTGCGCAATCGATATACAAGTCTACTAGACTCCTCCTAAGCAACAAAACTCGGTGATTGCTCCATATAGACTTCTTTCACAAGATCATCATGTAGAAAAGCATTCTTAACATCCAACTGGTAAAGAGGCCGATGAAAAAAGGTAGCCATAGATAGAAGAATAGGGACAAATTCTATTTTAGCCAGGGGAACAAACGTATCACTAAACTCGAGCCCAAATATCTGAGTATATCCTTTGGTAACAAGGCAAGCCTTAAGTTGATCAACCAGACCATCTAGACCAACTTTTACTGCATACATCCAATGACAACCAACAGTGGATTTACCTGCAGGAAGGGGGAGAAGTTCCCACGTACCACTCATATGTAAAGCAGATATCTCATCAACAATATTCTACCTCCATCCCAAATGAGAAAGTGCTTCACTTGTAGTCTTAGGAATGGAAATAGAGGACAAAGACGATACAAAAGCATAATGGGATAATGTGAGACGATGATAACTCACGAAAGTATAATATGGGTTAGCATTTCGAGTGGACCTTACACCTTTTTTAAGTGCACTTGGTTGGCTAGGAGTAGGCAAGTCTGCGGTAGGAGCAGGGTTTGGCGGATGACATGAATCATATGGAATTGGTGCCGTACATGGACGATGATGATAAGTCAAGAGAAGTGGAGGTTTGGTGGGTTTTTTTAGAGGTGACACTACAATTGGAGATTCCTCAAAAGTCGGCACAAGTAGGACCTTAGGTAGAGGTAAGACTTCAGAGATATCAGGATGATCAGATGATGTATAGTAAGACTGAGATCCAAAGAATATGACATCAGCGAACATAAGATATCAATTAAGGTCAGGAGAATAACAACGATATCCTTTTTGAACTCGAGAGTAACCGAGAAAGGCACATTTGAGAGCATGAGGGGATAATTTATCTTTTCTAAGAGCTAAGTTATGAATAAAACATGTGCTCCCAAAAACACGAGGAGGTATAGAATGGATATATGACAAAGAAAACAGTACGAAATGTGGAACCTGATTTTGAATAGAAGATGAGGGCATTCTATTAATTAAATAACAAGATACAAGGATATAAACAGTTGATCTAGAGTTTTGAATAGAAGATGAGGGCATTCTATTAATTAAATAACAAGATACAAGGACAACATCGCCCTAAAAATGCAGCGGAATATGGGACTTAATGAGAATAGTGTGAGGAGTTTCAGTAAGATGCCTATTCTTTCGTTTTGCTACACCTTTTTGCTGAGGGGTGTACGAACAAGATGTCTGATGAATAATTCCTTGGTGAGTCACAAACTCCTGAAATTGAGAGGACATGTATTCTGACGGTTATCCCTACGAAGAGTACAAATGGAAACACCAAACTGGTTTTGTATTTCAGGAAAAAAACATTTAAAAATAGAAAATAAATCTAAAGGATCTTTCAGTAAGAAAACCTAAGTACATCTTGAATAGTCATCAATGAAACTTACAAAATAATGAAATCCTAAGTTTGAACTGACTCGACTAGGACCCCAAATATTATCCATGTCTTGTATTTTAGAAGTTTATTGCAATGACTTTGTTTCCTTGAGATTCAAAGGTTGATTTGGAGCAATCCTTCAAAAATATTCCATTGATCTTCTGCTATTGTTAATAGGTAACAAATCTTATTCCTATTACAGTATTCTTTCAAATTGATTTGTGTTTCATATCTGGTGTTGCATCTTCAAAGCTACATGGGCTCACACTATGGTCTCAATCTCTAATTCGCGACAGGATTGGCATTTTTTCCATGTGGCACCTTCTACCTCATCTATCTATCGAGTTTGAATTTTACCTTGTATAAATAGTCCCTCATTGTTTTTTGGATACTTACACAATTGTGATCAAAAAATGAAAAAGTTTTTCAGTTCTTAAAGGGAAAGCATATAAAAAGTCCTTCGGCACTTCTTGATGTGATGCGTGTCCCTTCGCTTTTAATGATCTAGGAATGTGTTTTTTTTTAATTGCTTCAAAATTATGGCCGACTATCGAGGCAATACTGCTTTTTCTTTTTCAAAGCCTATATATGTTCTTCCACTTTACTCCTTCAGTTAACTTCCTTCATACCTTTCTTTAAATTATTCATTGGAATTTCTCCGACTTTTCAAGCTTTGCCAAAGTTATATAGGAATTACTAGCTTTTTAAGTGTCTATTAACTTGATCTATTTAGAATCTGCAATGAAATGAAAGCTTAATTGTTGGGCGAGGGGGACGGGGAAGGTTAAGCGGCACAAATCATAATTGAGAACAATGGATACTTGTTGGAGAACACAGATGTTTGATGATTCTTTTTTCTCAAATGACCCATGAATTTTTACAAATGAACACCCCCCCTCCACCCCCACCTTTAGTTTTAAATTGATAAATATTTCAATACAACATAAATAAAAATATTTATTCTCGCAGAATGCTATATGACTCCTTATTTTTTTTCCTTAAATGTTTTTCTTAAGGGATGTATCAATCCAATAATTTACTTAATATGCAATATAAGAAGTACCATTCATTTCCCTAAAACATTTATCAGAATATTGAATTTATTTTATTTAAAGAGTAATATAGTAAAATTATTCTTTTAATCATTACTTGTCCTTAGATATTTTTCCTAAATGGTGTATCAATTCAATAATTCATTTAATATGGATTAGAGATAGTATTATTCATTTCTTTAATATATTTATTAAAATGCTAAATTTATCATATTCAAAGAATAGTATGATAAACTTATTATTTTTTACTCATTGAAAATTTATCATATTCAAAGAATAGTATAATAAAATTATTGTTTTTATTCATTTCTTGTTAAGGTACGTGACAGATATGTGCCAACTCAAACATGTAGGGCGGGAGTATAAATGTTACTAAAGCAAATCCTTATTACAGCCTCTACATTTTACGAGGTTTTAGGGTTTGGAATTCCCATTTTCCTTTAAATATTCATCTTCATCTAGAATTAGCAGGAGAGGAGTTTATTCAAGTCCTTAATCTTCCCAGGTACATTCTTGAATTTACCCCTGAAAATTAATATATATGTCCTCACTATCTATGGTAATCATTTTTACTTAAAGGTACATATGATCATTTATGTTTAGCGAAGACTGTTAGTTCCAAAGTTCACTTCTTAGCCTCATATTCATGTCATAAACATTTTTATTGTCTTTTTACTCTATGTTGATTCTATATTATTTTGTCTCATCTTAATAACTAGCTTTTGGGTGTGAGACATCCATGGGAGACCCTAGGGGCTTGGGACCCAATGTTCTAGCTATTTATTGCTCGTTAAGGTGCATCATAGGTCCAAATGTTCATTACTTTTGTAAAAACAAAATGAAATATGGAAGCAGAATGTAACTAGTACTCGTTGTTATTTATAAACAGTTGATCTAGAGTTGACAAATAGTTTAAACAAAAGGATTCTTGGACCCAATTATATGAGTTGTTGAAGGAGACTCGTAAAAGAAGTTTTTAGATAAATACTAGAATGTACACCTAAGATGAATGCAAGATCTAAAAAAGCAAAATTTGAACCCCATTTATCATTTCATTAGTATGTTCTCTTATGTGACAGGGATTTGAAAATTTACACAAATTAGTAGTCTTAATCAAAAACAATTCTTGAATGAGGCTACGGCACAATATACTTTTTTAGCAAAGGGGATTTAATTAATATCATTGCCAATACCTTGTTTGACCACTTAATATAGTGATTATTCTAACTACCTATTGAAAAGATGTTGGTCGTTCAACAAGAACCAAGTTCTTGTTTCACGTGCTACAAAAACCAGTAAACAAAAAAAACACAATGTGAGTAGAACACTTAAAAAACAAGATGAGATTTTCAAAAGAAATTCTAACTCTAGTTCTTCTTTCTTCAAAATGTTGCTTCATAAATGCTCCTTGAATTTGCTACTGGATCTCCAATGTTTGCCTGGTACATAAGCTACTCTTATAGGGCTTTATTGATCATTATATAATTCACACTAGAAGAGTTCTGTTTGGAGTGCTATTCTTGGTCAGAATCCTTATTTATCTTATTTAGGAGTCTGCTGATGTCACACAAGGTTTTCTTCCATTCTCGCTCTTTTCTCTTACTCCCCTTTTGCCTGGTGAACCTAATTCACTATATGTGGTTCACTGTATTTGACTCACTTCTTGTTTGGGATGTTTTTATAGCATTCTTCATCCTTTCGTTCAGCCTCTTGTTCTAGAAATGAACCTGGTTCATTTTGTCATCATCAAAACACCTAGCCTTCAGCATGCTAACAAATTCTGAACCTGGTTCACTTTATCATTATCAAAACACCTTATACTTTTTAGCAAGCTAATAAATTCTCTTTTTTTGATGATGACAAACCTATATTGTTCCACATATCTTTGTACCTACATTCAAAATGGTACATAACACATCTTCCCTCTTTTAACATCACAAAAAGAAGAAAAGAACCAGGTTAACAATTAAGGCAAAAACACACTCATAGCCTAAAAGGTTAGCACACATATCACATAGATAACTGTTAGACCCCCAAGCTCGGACTTAGGTGCGGAGGTTGTGTCAAGGTGCTTGAAGTGTTGGCAAGCAGCTTGACAAACAGGCGCAGGCATGCGTGCACATAGGCCAGGCATGCGCGTACACAGGCACAGGCATGCGCGCGGACAGGCGCAGGCATGCGCGTGGACAGGCGCAGGCATGCACGCACACAGGCGCAGGCATGCGCGTGGACAGGCGCAGGCATGCATGTACACAGGCGCAGGTATGCGCGCAGACGGACAAGGCGCAGGCATGTGCGCGCACAGGCGCAGGCATGCGCGCAGACGCACACAGGCGCAGGCATGCGCGCACACAGGCGCAGGCATGCGCGTAGACAGACATGCGCATGCATGCGCGCAGACGCACAGGCAAGGCATGCGCACGATAGGCGCATGGGGGAGGCTGAAGCACAGACAAGGCATGCGCGCGATAGGTGCATGGGCAAGGCAGAACAGAGACAAGGCATGCGCGAGATGGGCGCATGAGCGAGGCAAACACGTGCGTGGCACGTGAGCGAGGCGAATATGTGCGCGGCACATGAGGCAGTTATGGACAGTTCTGAAGGCGGGAAACGTAGCTGAACATGATTCCCATTATCCCTTTGTAAGTGGATGGCACATGCCATGCACATCCCCTCCCTTGTAACTGCCTTTGTGTAGATTTTGTATATGTAGGCGATTTTGGCCAAGGCATTGGTAGAGAGAGGATTCCTTGTATATTTCAGTCATAGAGATAGTCTTGAGAAGGCAATCTTGTAAGCCTCCAAGGTCGTGAGTCCTTTCTTTATTTATCTTTAAATATATAGATGAGAAATTAGTATGCTTTAATTTTTTTGTTTCATCATTAGATATTCTTTCTTATTCCTTTCTACAACATCTAAGACATTTTATTTTATTTCTATGGGTTATAGTTAGAAAGTCACAGTAATTATATTTTAAGATATTAAGGAATAAGAATTTTTTGCATGCCTTTCTTTGACTTCAACAACATAATCTATGTTCTTATCTAAGGATATGAAATCTTACTATTCATTAATTCCATATTTGCTTCACATCGCTTGGCCTGCTTAGATAACTTTGCAATGTACTTCTCCATTAGCTTCGCCAGTTCGAGGACAAATTTTTTCTCAAGTGTGATTATCTCTTCCCAATGTTTGTGTCTCCTATCTTCCTTAGATCTTGTGATTATATTCTCTTTCCAAACCCATTAATCCTCAACAGTTAAGGAAGTATTTGCCAAAGATTGTTTGATTACATCCCCCTCTCCTTTTCTATTGTTACCTCCTCAACAGTTCTGTCATCTTAAATCATTGGGAATTGATCCTCGAAAAATTTTCTCTTGAGATTTCATTTCTTCCTCATTCTGATTATAGTGTATCTTTACTTTTATCTTACCAATCTTGTTTTCTTCCACTGTCTAATGGTGCTTTTTGCTCAACAGACAATAAGTCCCTTCAAGAGTATTAGCTTTCTTTTGATTCCTAGCATCTTGCTTTTAGAACCACATTAGTAATTTATTATCCTTTGACATCTGTATAGCTGGACTCCAAACAATTTCTTTGTAAGAATCCATTTCATACTTCAACCTTGATTTCTCATATGACTGCTTGTTGAAGTTTTCTTAGTATTTCTATCATATAGCCATAATGCTTATGCTTCCCCAAGGATAAAAGCGAATGGATTATGTTCTCACAAATATCAATCTCTTCTTTTCATAGAAAATTGCTCAATAAATAGTAGAGCCTCCGTGTATCCCATCACATTGGCCTCAAAAACCAATACACTGATGTCACGATAGAATCATGACCACTTTGAGTATCAAAAATCCTTGAAAGCAGCAGAAGAGGTGAAATGTCTCATAATTCCTAATTTCCCAACCGATCCACTTGTCATTATAATCAGGAGTCACCCTACTTCCTTATCTTTGAACTTGATGCCATCCCATTCTCCACACACCTTACCTAGATGTATAATAGAAGTTCCACAATGATGCGGCTCTTCCCCCAGAAATTTGAGTGACCTCTTTTTTGTGGTACACCAATGAGTGCAACCCTATAAATCATGAAATTGCACTTGAGCTATTGGAGTTTGAGCTGCGTTATGGGGAAACTTCTATTGTACCTTTAAGTGAGATGTTTGGAAGATGACAAGGAATCTGATTCAAAGATTATAAAGTAATGCGGCCACCAATGGTGATTATCATATACCCCATGCTTGACAAAAATGATAATGAGAAGTGGTTTGGATGGGAAAGAAGGAGAGTTCAACTGGTGGGGATGGTTTGTTAGACCCCCAAGCTCGGAAGCTTATCGAAGAATGAAAAAGTGGTTTGGATGGGAAAGAAGGAGTTGCATGACTATTTCAGCTCTTGTGTTGCTTTGCCATCATCTTGGCATCAATGTATTGGTTATTGAGGCCACAATCATGAGATATATGACGCTCTGCTACTCCTTGAACTATTTCCAGATAAAGAAAGAGATAGGGTTGGGAAGTGTAAGATTTATGGTTACATGAAATAAGAGACATATACAACTTCAATAGCATACACCCACATGAGAAATCAAGGTTGACGTATGAGATGAGGTCATATAAAGAAAATGTTTGAAATCTAGTGATGCAAATGCTAGATGATAATTAACAGCTCATGTGATTCAAGAACGAAGTCATTAAGAATCATAAAAAAATCATAAATTTGCAACTATATCTTTCCAGACTCATTGATCCTCAACAGTTAAGGAAGCATTTGCCAAAGATTGTTTGATCACACCCCTCTTTTTCTATTGTTACCTCCTCAACAGTCACATCATCTTAAATCATTTCGAATAACTCCTTGAAAAATTTCTCTTGATACTTTATTTCTTCCTCATTTTGATTATAGTGCATCTTTAATTTTATCCTAACGATCTTGTTTTCTTCCACAGTCTAATGGTGTTTTTTCCTCAACAGACAAAAAGTCTCTTCAAGAGTATTAGCTTTCTTTTAATTTTTAGCATCTTGTTTTTAGAACCACATGAGTAGTTAATTATCCTTTGACATCTGTATCGCTGGATTCCAAACAGTTTCTTTATAAGACTCCATTTCATACTTCAACCTTGATTTCTTATACAACTGCTTATTGAAGTTTTCTTATTATTTCTATCATATAACCATAAAGCTTATGCTTCCCCAAGGATAAAAGCGAATGGTTTATGTTCCCACAAATATCAATCTCTTCTTTTCATAGCTCAATGAATAGTAGAGCCTCCGTGTATCCCATCACAGTGGCCTAAAAAATAATGCACTGATGTCATATTGTCTTGTGTAACATGGCTATTTCAGCTCTTGTGTTGCTTTGACATTCATGTGGTCCACTACACCATCTTGGCATCAGTGTATTGGTTATTGAGGTCACAATCATGAGATATATGACGTTCTGCTACTCCTTGAACTGTTTTCAGATAAAGAAAGAGATTGGGTTGGGAAGTGTAAGATTTATGGTTACATGCCATAACAGACATGTACAACTTCAATAGCATAGACCCACATGAGAAATCAAGGTTAACATTTGAGATGAGGTCGTATAAAGAAAATGTTTGGAATCTAATGCAAATGCTAGATGATAATTAACAGCTCATGCGATTTAAGAACGAAGTCATTAAGAATCATTAAAAAAAACCTAATCTTCTTGATGTCTCTTTGTATGTTGAGTGCAATGGACCATCAGACAATGGATGAGAACAAGATCTTTAGGTTGAATACTAAATTCATTACGAGGAGAATAAAGAAGAGGTAGAGTATTAAGAGTAATTTTACAAGGATCAGTTTGAAATGATTTACGATGACAGGAGTGTTGAGAAAGACAAAATATAGTAGAGTTTTTGTAAGAGAGGGAGAATATGATCATAAAAGGTATGATGAAAAGTGATATAAGTATAGGGAAGAGGATATTGCACTTGTTTGTTTTTGGTGGTTTTTACCTTGTAGTATAGTAATTTTTGTTTTTGTTCTAAGTTGATTATCTCTTTTGTGATTCCATATTGTTTGAAATTCTAATCATATAACTATAATAGATTGGAAACTAATCATGTAACTGAGATAAAGAATAATCATATAACTGAACTGCTCTAGCAAATAGGAAAAGGAATCTGAAGCAAAAAAGGGCTTAATGAATATTGAGATTCTAGAGCGTTGCTCATACAGGCTAGTATCACAGAGTATGTACTTGGTCAGAGAAAGCCATGTAGAAGATTATTAATCTTTAAGCTCTAAAATATGATTTTACTCAAATCGCAGACATAACATTTAGGAATGAGTCAAAAGATTTCAAATTAAGATTTTCAAAAGTGCTATAGAAAGACATAAGGCATGCTAATTTCTAATATAAGTATAGTATGGCAGATAACATGCATCTTGCAACTAAACATGTCTCCAAATTTCTTAATGTAGAAATCGAGTGTACATTGACTCAGGAAATCAATTTTTACATGCAAAAATTTAGTTCGTACTTAGTAGGCTTTTTACATCACAATGAAATTTGGGAAACAAAATAAAATCCCATAAAAAGGTTTCTAAATAATAATTCAATTATTGTTTTGTTAACATTTAAAATTAATAAATTATATGCATAACTAGGAAGCAGCTTATCGAAGAATGAAATAGCATGCTCCTAGAAAACACAGTACATAAGTGACAACTTCACCTCGAAATCGAGATCACTGGATGTCAATAGGAGAATCAATTGTCTCATGAACTAGATTTTAGTCGTTGTCAGCTTAATTAGAAATCCTTGAAATTTGCAAGAATTTCACATTATTTTTTTTAAATAGTGGTCTTTCAACTAATTTTATTTATATTTCAAAAGAAAGACACATTGCAGCCCATATAAATATTATCCCTGTAGCCCAGAACCTGACCCAAGGTCTAGAATATTCAAAGAGTCAAGAGAGTACTCTTTCCTAATTGATGAGAAAAATCAAAAATACTATTTCCTGGTCTCCCCTCTTTGTTTCCCACCATGCTTTTATTCACTGAGTTCCTCCAGTCGATTGTAGATTTGTGTCAAAGCTTTTTCATCTTCAAGGTAAGCTTGTCTTCTTCAACTCCTTCTCTCCCGTGTTGGATCCTTAGAGTGTTGTTTACTTTTAACCTTGTGTTATTAACCCTGATTTTGACCACTAAGCTCCTTTATATTCCAGGTGTTCTGATTCGTTGGCTTCCCCTAGCTATTGTGCTCGATCCCAGAGGCATTGCCATCTCAGTTTTAACTTTTATCATTCCAGACCATTTTGCCTGCTGGGGAGGTTCTTGCCATTGTAGTCTTTTGGTACTCTGTTCTTCTTGCTTTGGTTTATACTTTATTATCATATATCTTGCAAATACAGTGTCCATTTGTGTCATTGTTGTTCAAAACACCTGTTTATTCTGCCTGTTTGCTCTTGACCATGAATGTTGTTGATTTTCCTTATTTTGACTCTTATGTATGGAACTTCTTCTTTGTCTAAATTAATTATACCTTTAATTCCTCTTGATAGTTCCCTATAGTTGTGATATTCTTTGCTTGCCTATGGCTCCATGGTTTCATTAGCTAATGCATCTGCAACTCATTCCCCTCTCTGAAAGTATGCATAATATTGACCTCCAACTGTGAAAGCAATTCCATAATTTCTTCAATCTTCTCCATTAATTTCCATGGAATCCTCACTGTTGGAGGATCATTTTTGTTAGAACCAGAGAATTTTTTTCCAGATCCACTCCCATGAATTTCCTTGTTTTGCAGTATGTAAGAGCGTCCTTTATTGCTGTTGTTTCTGCCTCCATATTCGTGCACCACCTAATTCTTTGTAGTTTACAATAGATGAAATTGTCAGAAGAGTCCCTAATACAGAAAGCAAATGTACTGCATCCAGGGTTTACTCCACTAGCCCCATTCGTGTTAGACTTTAACCTATTCCCTTTTGGCTTTCTCCACCAAACCTTAGTATAGTGCAGCCGAGGCCTATACTTTTGTAGTTGACCAATTAGCTGACTCTAGTTTGCCTTTCTTAGCTTGATCCATGGGTACTCCTTCTTGACTATCTTTCTCAGTAGATCCTCCACCTGGTATGTCATCTACTACAGAGTAGAGTGACCACCATGCTTGGCATTATTCCTCCCTTTCCATAGTGTCCATAGAATGGCTACTGGTATTGCTCTATAAATCAACTTTATCTTTGGATTGCCTTCCCTAGTCCACCATGTAGTTATGAGTTGTTATAGGTGCATTCCTGTAATGTTGATACCTGTAAAATGAGCAAACTGCCTCCCTATCTTTTTCGATATGGGGGCTGTTAGAAAAATATGTGTCATAGTCTCCTCCTCTTTCTCCTCACAACACCAACATCTTGACACCAGATATATATGCATTCTATTAAGGTTGTCATCTGTAGGTATCCTTTTATTCCATAGCTTCCATAGGAAAAAATACACCTTTATAGGCAGTGACTTTCCCAATATATATCCAAAATCCCTTCTCTGTTCTTTCTTCTATCTCATTAGTTCCCATGCTGACTTCACTGTGAAATTCCATTGTGTGTTTCCCCACTAAGCAACATCAACAGCTTCTATCTCATTAGTTCCCATGTTGAATTCAATATGAAATTCCCCTGTGTGTTTCCCCACTAAGCAACATTAATAGTACTCATTGCTAGGTGGTTTAATGCTAGATATGATGTGATCTGCCATTTCCTCAAAAAGAGTATTCCCTGGCATCTCTCTGTCCCATTCTCCTTGTTTAATAAAAGCCTGCACCTCTATTTCTTCTTCTTGTGCCTTGTCACCTTCTATATAATACAGTGCCCCTTGCTTAGTCCAATTATCAAACCAAAAACTTGAAGTGCCACCCTTTAATTGCCCCCATATCTCTTGTTCCACCTCTTCTCTTACTTTTGTTATTTTTCTCCAGACATGTGATATGTTCAATCCTTTGGCTAATACTAGATGAAGTTTTCTACAGTTTTGGTACACATGACTCTTTCCCATAAAGAAGTACCTGTTTAGAACCTCCACTAGAGTTTAGCAAAGAGGGCTTTAGAAATATCATGTAAAGACCTGAACCCCATCCCTCCCTTCTTTCTTGGATAACATATGCTTTCCCATGAGACCCAATGTTTATTCTTTGCTTCTGTGGTGTTGCCCCAAAAGAATTTTGCAAATATTGTATGCAAATCATTGATTACTCCCTTTAGTTGATTCATTGCTGATAATAGGTATTCTAACATATTCTAAAGAACATGAGCTATTAGTACATACCTTCCTCTAAATGATAACAATTTATTCTGTCATAGACTAAGCCTTTTTAAGACTTTTTTCAACAATTGTTGAAAGTGTACTTTCTTTCTACTTCCACAGAAAATAGGGCACCCTAGATAAATGAAAGGAAAAGATCCTTATTTGATCCCAGTAGTTCTTTTGATTCTATTGACAATCTGATTAGGGGCTTTTTCATAATGATAGAACAAACTTTCCCCAAATTAATCATCTGCCTTGAGACCCTCTCATAGTTCCTCAGAACGTTCATCATTTTCTTGATAGAATAAGGGTGTCCTGAGCTGAATAGAATTATGTCATCTGCATATGACAAATGATTTATCTCTAGGCTCCACTTAGGTAATCCAAACCCCTTGAATTCTGGATCTTCAAACAACCTATTAAGATCTCTGGCCAGAACTTCAACTGCAATAACAAACAAGGTAGGGGAAATAGGGTCTCCCTGCTTTAAGCTTCTTGATGACTGGAAAAAACCAAAAGCCTGACCATTCACCAGAATAGAGTACCAGTTGTTCCATATCAGCCTTACCACCATATCAATCAGTCTTTCAGCAAAGACAAACTTCCTCAATACTCTTACTAATAACTTCCATGAAACCCTATCATAGGCCTTAGTTGTATCCAATTTAACAATAATATTATGAAACGTATTCCTCTTATTTATATCTTTTACTACCTCTTGTGCTAATAAAATATTTTGGGTGATCTTTCTTCTTTTCACAAAATAGCCATCAGGACCCCCTATACTATCCCCATTTAAGGAGAACACAACCTATTGCACTTTCTCATCTGATGGCATTCTCACCATTTCATCATTCTGATCTTCTGTTATCAAGCTTGGGATATTGTCCAGCATGGTTTAATCGTAAACCTCTTCTAATTCTGCAAATTGATCTTTAAACACCTGAACAGTTTCATACCCTACGTTCTGGGTGGTGTTTAAAATTTCCCCTTCCCTGCTAAGAATTTCTTCCACCTTCAGCTTTCTTCTTCTTCCTCTCACATAAGCATGAAAGAAGATCGTATTCCTGTCCTCATCATTAAACCACCTCATCCTAGCTTTTTGTTTCCAAAACTCCTCCTCTATATGCTTATATTTCTTTTATTTTGCCTCTGCTTTCTGTAACCTTGCCCTATTTTCTAGTGTGCGGGCAATCTGGAACTGTACCTCATGCACCTTAATTATATGTTCTAAAGTAGCTATGTTTTCAAAAATATCCCCGAAAGGTTTTCTGCTCCATAGAGATAGAACTCTTTTTAAATTCTTCATCTTCAAGTGAATCATTGTGAAGGGATTTTCATGTAAGAGATCCACCTTCCATCCATTCTCCACCACCTTTAGGAAATCAGCATGTTTTGTCTAGAAGTTGAGAAATCTGAAAGGCTTAATCACCCTCTCTTGTAGTACATTCTCAACCATATGAAGAGGGGCATGATCTGATCCCTGTCTTATCAAATGATGTACTTCACTGTTAGGTATAAGATTCAATAGCTCATTATTAGCAAAAACCCTATCCAGTCTTTCAAAAATGCATTCTTCTTCTATTCTGCCATTCTACCAAGTGTATAGGTTGCCCTTAAAATTAATTTCATTCAGAGCACACTCACTTATACACTGTGCAAAATCTACCATGTCCCTCTGAGCCACTGGTAGTCCTTTACTTTTCTCATTTTCATCCATTATGGTGTTGAAATCTCCACCAGCTAGCTAAGGTAAAGAATTGTTTAAGACATTTACCAGATTCTCCCATAATTCCTGCCTCTCCAAAGCATTACACCTTGAATACACTACTGTGATTTTAAGCTGTTTTGAGGATCTTCTTAGACCAAAATAATTGTTAATTGCTGAATAGAGTCCTCCACATACTGTTCTTCCTATTCCTCCCCCCAAAATATCCAGATCTTATCTAAACATTAGTTCTAGCATATGGCAAACCCATTTTCCTTTTGTAGCTATCCAATTCTTTTGGACTTTGAAAAGGTTCTAGTAAAGCTATGTAATTATATTGATGTCTCAAGTGAAGGTCAATGACTATATCAAACACTTTATGTGTTCTAACTGACCTTATATTCCAAAAAAATATCTTTGCTATCATTGATCACTTGTAGATCTCTACCCCTTTCTACCCCTTGTATTGATCTGTGAAGTTGGATGCTGGACCTTGTTGCCCTTCTTTGTCTTTCCCTTAATTTGACTCACTTTCCATGGTGATAAGTCCCCCTCTTTGCCCATGTGTTCAATATTTTTATCTATTTCTACATCCTCCTCTAAATTTTCATTTTCCACCTTTTCTGTCTAAGAATTTTTTCCTATATCTGGAGCCTTTGGTAGGATGATCTGTCCTTGATTTATCTGCATACCCTTATTTTCCCCTATCTGATTTTCCCCTACTAAACTTCATGGGAATCTTGGCCTCCAACCCCTATTTTTTCTTTCTCATTATTCCCCATGCTGGCTTCTTTTTGTTGAATAGACTCTTCATTATTGATTTGCTGAGGTGTTTGTCTTTCGCCCGTGTGACTGTCCCCTTGTTGTATTTCTTGAGAATTCTGACCTTGTTATTGTTCTATCCCTTCTGTCTATCCCCTTTATTCTAATTCAAGCTACTAGAATTATTCCCATCTTTCAGTCCTCTATTATTGACATCTTTAGTAGCACTCTGAGCATTACCTTGCTCTTTCTCAATTTCTATTTCCTTGTGCAGTTGTTACTGATGATCCCCTTGTCCCTTGCTGCATTCCTGTGCACTTTGAGGTTGTCACTATTATACCTGTTTATGTTGTTGTCCTCCCTTATTACCTTGCTCTATTTCAGCTTGTTCTTTCCCCAAGGCCTCAAACTTATTGGTAGTATTTATTTCCAACACCTTCCTCTACTGTGTTCAATGTTGCCATGCTGTCATTACCACCCCCTCTTGTTCTGCGTGTTCCATCACTTCTCTCAATCTTCCTTTGGTCCTTGTATAACAACTTTATCTTTTGGGTTCACTACTTCCTTTCGCTCTTCCTCTTTATTTGTTTGTTGTTCCTCTTTGTCTTCTGGATATAATTCTGGATGTAAAACAAAGCATTCCTCTTCATCATGGCCTTGTAGCTTACAAGTTGTACAATATTTTGGCATATAGTCATATTGTATATTTATCCACTTCTCCTTGACCTCTCCTATCTTGGTTCTCATTCTAATATTTATTCTGTTTCAAAAATCACCTAGAAGGTCTACCTCTACTTTGATCCTATCACAACTAGGTCGAGTCTTGTTCTGGGTGGCAAGATCCACCTGAAGGGGTTTTCCTACTGCTGAAGCAAGTGAGAAAATAGTCTCTTTTTCAAAGAAATTCGGTGGTAGCGATGGAAAAGAAATCCATGCAATGGCTGTTGATGTCTCCTCCTTTGGATCAAAAAGCCGATCCCACTTTAGAGTACGCATGGGATATGACCAATTCTTATGAGTAATGTAAAATTGTGGTTTTGACATTATATTAACATAATACTCTAGAAGTGTAGCCCTTATAAGGATGTATCTATTGCTTAACAGCCCTATATTCACTTATCCTTTTAGCTCGCATTACTTTGGAATCAATCTCCATAACTTTTGCATCTCCGGGCACCGATAGGAGAATTTTTCAATAACGGCATATTGCAGATCCTCGTTGACAATCATCTGTTGCACTTCTTTTTCTTCCCATACAATATGTGGTTCGCCATGTAAATAAGTGACATGTTTCATAGGCAGTGGTGTATGGTTCTATTGAGTAGGTTTAAGGATATTGGCATATGTTGGTTTTTCAGTCATGAGAATAAGTGCTAGTGGTTCCACCTCCTGCCTTGGAGGTCGACCAATGGCCATCATGGCCATTGATTCTGCTGGTCAGCGTCAGTAGGGTTTTGGTGGCTATAGGGTTTGGTGAGAGCATTTTTAAATCGAATTTCATATTGGTTATCTGCGCAATTTAACTTCTTATGGACTTTTTCATTCATCAAGGGGTCTAAGGCAAGAAGATTCTTTATTTCTGTCTCTCTTTGTGAATAGTACAAAATTTCATTCATGTTAAGCAATGGTTGTAATACTAAGTAGTGGATTTCTGTGATATGTACCTGATAACGTATTCTTGCCTGTTAATAGTGCTTTTTATGTCTTTGAGTAAACTTTTTATGCTAAATGTTATGTATTTTGCTTGGTCCTTGGTAAAATTAGCTTCTAATGAGAGTTCTTCTAATATTAATTATGTCATTGAGGATTCCAAAATATTGTATCTTAGAATATTAACGAATCCAATGAGGGATATGGAACATTTCATTAGCGACAAATGAAGTTATCGATATATTATATGATAAATGCTTCATCTACTTATATTCTTTCCATCACCTAGTCTTTGAATAGTTGTTGACCTCTCAGTTGACTCAACTTGACAAATTTTAGTAGCTAATAAGTGATGTGAGCAGACTGCATTATACTTTTGTATATTCAATAAGGCAGATTGCATTGGTTGTTAACTAGCCACTTCTGTATTTTTGTGATTGTAAATACAAAGATTTTGTTGCACTAGGAGGAATAAAATACATAACATGATTTGATTATATTAGCAGAATATACAGAATTACACTTAACTAATTATATATCTTCAGCGTTTTGGAAGTCAAACGACGGGCCCAATCTACAGACCATAGTGGCTTCTAGGACCCGTAGTTGGATCCATAGAGTTTGGGACCCAAAATTTGACTACAAAAAGTCAATCCATGAGCTGAAAGTATGGGCTCATAGTTCAATCTACGGCCCATAATTTAGGATTATTGAACCAACTTTCCTCTAGCAGTCTATCGAAAAACAGTCATAACGTTTTACTCCAAACAATGAATGGGGCAAAATTGGTGGTATTTGAAAGATAATTCAAAAATCTTTAATTTGATGGGCCATGGACCATCCAATTCTTAGTTATTTTCATTTAAAAAGCAACGTTAAGACTACAAGATTCAAAGGTATATTTTTTATTTACATTCTTAAACTCCTTCAAAATCAACACAAAACTAGTATTTATTTTTCATATTGACTGACTACAATTGGTTTTTAAACTATCATAACCCTATATACTACTGCCATCATAAGACTCCAAATATTGCCATGTGATATGATTACAAATGACTGCAATTACTAATATGAAATTGAAAAATAGTCGATTACCTGTTTGATTTTTTGATGAATCTAGCTTTGAAAGAGCAGAAATAGTCACACAATTAGGACAGAGGTTCCCTTTGATGATTCTATCCTCAAGTAATATTAATTAAAAGATGTCAATGTTCGATATTGTTCATATTAGCATTTGTTCAGTTAAAAGGAATAAAAAGTTGAATTTTCTAAGCGAGGAAGAATGAGAGGGGAAAAAAAAGTTATATATGCTCTTGGATATATCAAAAAAAGAAATTATTGTTTGAAGCATGCATACATGTGTCTAATTCTAACATTTCATGTATGTCTTGCGAATTTGATCATTATTGGTGAGATTGCCGATCAAGTCAATTAGTGGACTAAAACGAAGACAAATGATCTCATCCAAGAGATTCTTCCGCGTGATGCAGTGAACAATATGACAAGACAGATCTTGGCCAATGCACTCTATTTTAAAGGAGAATGGAATAAGAATCTCGATACTTTAGAAATATGTGAAGGCTGATCTTGGCCAATGCACTCTATTTCAACTGCTCTTTTAGTTCTTTCAACTCAGCAGAAGACATTCTATATGGCGAAATAGAGATAGGATGGGTATCAGTGAGAATATCAATCCCAAAGTCGATCCACCTATCAGGAGGGACTCCAGCCAAATCATCAGGGAAGACATCAGGGAACTCATTGACAACTGGAAATAACTCAAAAGGTGGAGACTCTACATCAACAGTCTTAACTAGCACGAGGTGATAGATACATCCTTTGGAAATTAATTTTTTGGCCCTAAGATAAGAAATAAACTTACCTTTAGACACTGTAGAACTAGCCTCCAACTTTATAACAAGGTCATTCAAGAATTGCAATTTGACCGTCCGGGGTTCTATAATTGATAGAGGCACAACAGGCTTAAAGCTAGTCCACACAAAGAATCACATCAAATTCAATCATATCTAACCCTACTAATTCTGTCAATATATCTCTATGATAGATAGACACCGCGCAATCACTATATACCCTTTCAGCTAGGATAGATTCACCAATAAGAGTAAAAACACTGAAGGGCTCAAGAAGACATGCAGGAAGGATCTCAAACATACTAGCCACATATGGAATTACAAATGGTATAGTGGAACCTGGGTCAAGAAATACATATACATCATAGGAAAAGACTTGAAGCATACCTGTGGCAACATCTGGTGCAACTTCCTGATCCTATCGATTTCACATCGTATACATATGGTTTGTACCCTCCCCCCATATTAGTTGTGGCACCTCTTTGTGGTGCTGCTAAAGACTAATCTTTATTACCTCCATCACCTCTCCTCCTTATTGGGCACTCATTCTGGAAGTGACCAGTCTATCCGCACCTATAGCAAGCATTTGTGTCCTCACGGTACTCACCTAGATGGAGTTTACCATACTTGTCACATGGTGGTTTCCCCCTTGAACCTCGAATCACATTAGCTTGGGATTGAGATCCCTGAGCTCTAGAATTCATATAGCCCTGAGGCTTCTAATCATACCTGTTAGTCAGAGCTAATGAACTTACTGAAGATGGTGCATAGTTTGATGACCTTTTCTAAAAAATTGGACTTGTCCCCCTTACCTTTCTTATGCTGGCTGGGCTCATGCATCGCTGACTTAGCCTTTTTGTTCAAGAGGCCCTCCCTTTCCCTATTCTTGTCCTCTTTATGGTGTTGTGCATAGACCATATGCCTAGAGATGTCTATATCCGGAATCAGCAATGTCACTTTGCACTTCATTTTCATATGTTTGTCCAAGCTGAGTATGAACTTTCTCATTCTAGATCTCATGCCAGGGATTATCTGTTGAGCATACTTTGATAATTGTATGAACTTAAGGCTATATTATTTAATAGTCATCCCCTCCTACTTCAAGATGAAAAACTCCTGACCTTTCGCTTCCCTCAACTCTCGTGGAAAAAAGTGATCAATAAAGGCACTTTTAAAGTCATCCTAAATGGTAGGCTTAATATTATCACCTCAGCATTCTATTTATTGTACCAGACATTTTCCACATCCTTAAGTTGATAAGATGCAAGTTCAACTTCCTTAATCTCCATCGCATGCATAGCTTTCAACACCTTCCACATCTCATTAATAAAATTCTGGGGTACTTCCTCAACCTTAGACCCTGTGAAGACTAGTGGGTTCATCATCAAAAAATCTCTGTGTCTCATTGCATCAACTAGCTCTTGGGAGTTAGAGCTTGGAGCTTGTGAACTCAGACTCCCACTCTGGGTGGCTACCAATTGGATAAGCATTATGATAGCTCCTCAAAAATAAGCATGTGTAGTACAAGTAGGCAAAATAGTAGGTGTCTGGGGTGCCCCAATGACTCTAGCACGTCAACCTAGGCCTCTCGTCTTCATATGAGGAGGCACCTCTAGTGGTGGATTCTCACTATTGCAAGTTAAAGCATCTCATTGGGTGGAGGTATGCTTAGGAGGCTATCACTACCCGAGCCTAGGTCCTAGACATGACTGGCAAATGGGGAACCCGAAGGGACCGCAAACAAGCCTCGGAGCATATCATTTTCACATCCTTGGTCGCGGAAGCAATTAAAAGACATTTGAAGAATGGAAATAAGGGCAAAGGGGCTAAGGAGAACTTGTCATAGCATAAGATCAAGAGATAATAGAATCAACTCATAGCATAACTACACAGCTTTGTCCAACGATACCTCTACTACATAGATAAGAGTGGGGGCCAAGACATATAACCAGGCTCACCCTCATAGTCAACAAGATCAATAATTTTGTAAATCGTTCATCTTCCATGATCATAATATAAATATGTAAAGAAGCCTCAACCAACATAACATAAGAAGCCTCAAACCCTAGATGCATCACAATAGATTGTGAAATCAACACCCTCCTCTGGCAATATCAAAATAGGAGCTGTAGTCAACAAATATTTAAGCTTTTGGAAGCTCTTCTCATGCTCATCGGACCATAAAAATGGAGCATTCTCCTGTGTGAGCCTAGTCAATGGGGCTGCTATAGAAGAAAAGCCTTGAACAAATCACTTGTAATAACTAGCAAGCCCCATAAAACTACAAATTTTAGTGATTGAAGTAGGTTTGTTCCAACTTTGAACTGCCTCAATCTTCACTGGATCAACTCGAATACCCTTTACAAATACAACATGTCCCAGAAATGCCATCGAACTCAACCAAAACTCACACTTGGAAAACTTGGCTTATAACCTCTCATCTCAAAACCGCTAAAGTACAATCCTCAAATATTGCTTATGATCCTCTTTTGTATTGGAGTAGACCAATATATCATCGATGAAGACAAAACAAAGGAATCCAAATATGGTCAAAATACACCATTCCTCAACTCCATTAATGCGGCTGGGGCATTAGTTAATCCAAATGACATCGTAAGGAACTCATAGTGCCATACCATGTCTAGAAAGTTATCTTAGGAATGCCAGAAGCCCATATCTTTAACTGAGGATATCTAAATATCAGGTCATTCTTGGAAAACATAGCCGCATGCTAAAGCTGGTTGAATAGATCATAAAATCCTAGGGAGGGGATACTTGTATCTATAGTCAATACACATCATCATAGATTTTTCCTTTTTCTTTAAGAACAAAATAGGGGTACCCCATGGAGACACACTAGGGCCTATGAACCCCCTTACTCAAGAGATCTTGGAGTTGCTCCTTCAATTTAGTTTCACCTTCTGATACTTTACCTTTGACATACCTTGTCGGACCTCAACCACACTCAAATTTTTTCAAATTATAGGACAATCCAAGGCTGACCACACATTAATATTTTAAGTCTATTACCTCTTTCAAACCATGTAATATCAAGAAGCCCCACAACAACCACACACGTTATGAATTGAAAGAACAAGAGGGAATTTCCTAGTAGTTTTTGTAGCCTCTTAAGGATAAAAAATGGACATCCCCGCATTGATCCTTATGACTTTACTAGACTGGGCTTGTACACATGTGAGACCTATGAACCTGAAGGTCAAATACCAAATTATCACGACCTGAAAATCGAGCATGATGACACTTACCTAACCTACCAAGACGAGTTAGCGCAAGATTAATTACTTAACATAATAATAATAGCAGAACATAAACAGTCTAAATAGGATAGATAGAATATTCTAAATCAAAACTAACACCTTCCCAAGACTGGTATCATATGTACAAGCCTTCAAATACAAAATAGTCAAAGAAATACAAGTCTTAAATGTTTAGTTCTCAAGTAGAACATAACATAATAGTAGAATCCTCAATGGTCTATTGAAGACATAAGCAGTTACCTCATAAATAATCAGAAAGCTCGATCGCGAAATAAGAAAAGTCTAACAAGAAGGATAAGACTCAAAACCTACAAAAATATAGCAAGGGGTGAGCACCAAACAACAGGTTACTCATCAATTGAAACTAATCTAAAGTAAATCAATGTAGAACATAAGTACTTCTTAAAACTCAAGCACATACTACTGAACTACAAAACTGTAGTCAGAAAAGTCCAAGCACAATTTATATAACATAGAGAAATCACAGGGATATAGATATGCTCATCACATAACATCACACCTCAAAGGGATCCAACTATAAACAATTCAGATAGTACAATGGATATACAGTCTCGTAAGTATTTCATATAATAATAGCAAGCCAGAGTAATATGAGATGGAGTGGAATGCCATGAGATGTAAATAATATGATACAAATGTCAAATAATCGTGATACATGTCTGTCCTACGATACAAATATGTTAAATCTTAATCATGACTTATTTGGAACCAATAGGGGACACACATGGACCATGTATCCACCAGAACCATTTTTCGTCAGCACTTTCTTTCATATCTAGCCGAAACTATTTCTCTTTGACTTTTCATCTCTTTTCTTTCTTTTCTTTTCACTAGCCGAAACCATTTCTCTTCAGCTTTTTATTTTCAATGGATCATCAAGCAAACACATATATAGATGGCATAATAATCATGATCGTATCAATAAAATATTCAAGATGTCCATATGAATCAATACCTAAATATAATCACAGTCTCAATAACATTCACATCTCAAAATAAGAACCATCTAGATATCAACATAAAATGATTCACAAATTCCCATATATTGCGCATCCACAATTGATTCAGCAGTCAAGATATCAACATATGACTAAATACTCAATTCGAAATATCATAATCAAGGCTATATTTATCCAATTCTACCCCAAAGCACTCAAATCTATACACATAGGAGCATACAAGGCTCAATCATACTAAACAAAAGGTTAGAAGTCCACTTGTCTTATACAAAATTTTAAATCAAGCCAACTTCGAAGCTTTCTCCTTTCTACGACACTCCAAATCACCAAAATCTATTCAAATATATCATCACAATAACATAATGAATCTAATGACACTAAAATTAATCAATTCGGAAAAACGAAAAAAATGGTAACAAATCTCATGTCAAAAAACGTAGCTAGAATCAAAAAATTAATATATGAAAACATCCTCCTCGTAATAAGGATTTGAATAGTGAAAACCAATTCGAAAATGGAGTTAAGATGAGGGAGGAATCATCAATTAAAGTCCCAAAAATACCCAAATTTCACCATTGAAATCCTAAAATTATAAGTAAACAACATTAATTAATCAATGGAAATAATTGGAATAAGTTAGAAATTAGCTATGCAATCAATTTGTCTTCAAAAAAAATGCTCAATAGAATGAAGCTTGGACTATCAAAAATGGTAGAAATGTTTTAAAATTTGACTTTAAAAGATAGACACATTTAGTCACACACAAAGCTCCGTGAACACTGATCAAGGCCTGCGAACGTAAAGACTAAGAGGGACTAACCCTCCGTAAATAGGGAGGTTCACTGTAATGCACTTTGCTAATGCGACATTGAAGACCGCGAATGCGAAGGATAATGTGCGCATACCTCCGCGAACGTGGTTTCAAACTCGGGAATACAAAGATCAATGGAACATGCACCAACAATACATAACTTGATAAAAATCATAAAATGGACTTTTAGAATTCATTCGGAACATTGTTATCACAAACTAAATAGGGATTCCTACCAAAAATAATATTGCAAATTTAATGGAACCGTCAAATTTTGAATTTGAGGCTTCCTTAGTCCAGAACCCGAGAAAGAGCAATTAAACTAGTTTCTCAATTAAAATCTCAAAATATTCACAAAAGCTCTAAAAATATAGTGAATCTATTTATAGGGTTAGTTACTATCACGACTCAAGCCTAGGGCTTAGATGTGACATGACGAATACGGAACCCAAAAGAACCCCAAACAAGCCTCTTAGCATATCATATACACATCCTTGGTTGCAGAAGAAAATATAAGATAAAGTCTTAACATAGGCATAAGAGTAAATAGATATTGTCCCCGGATGGAGGAATCACCAACAACTATCTTCAACGATTTGACTAGCCATATAGAGGAGGATGATCAATAGGATCTTCGATTCTTATATGATGACATCATGTAGGCATAGTATATATGTTAGTACTTGGAATGTACTACGTATACGGGGTGCAATGCAGCAAAGGATATAAGCTATAATAAGCAAGACACATGATCATAAATAATGGGTATAAGCTCAATATGAAATATATGCTCAATGCCTTACACAAACATGCATAAGAATGGCCTAATAAACCATCCACTTGCCTTACGATATAACCTTTTTTTCGGAGAGTGTCATCAATATCCCTACCTTACGACATATCCTCTTCGTTAGGCAGTATAAGATGTCCCTTACCTTATGATATCATCTTTTTGGCAGGAATTAAAAGATGTCCTTACCTTACAATACAATATTTTTGGTAGGAGAGATGTTCTTACCTTACGATACAATCTTTTCGATTGCGATTGTGAATTATTCTACCTTACGACATAGCCTTTTCGACAAGTAATACAAGAATAGATCATCAAACCATCCCATCAAAGTATCAAGAAAGACTTCATAATAGTCATATGCTTGTAACATTCTTACGAGCTCATAGCATGCTTAATAGCCCTTCAAAATATACCCATGTCTCATAATAAGACTTTCATCAACATAAACCTTTATCAAGTACTTTAGTCAAAATATGGTGGGTAAAGTACAAATAAGCTTGAAATCATGCAATTCAAGAATATAAAGCATGAGTGGAGTAAATATCAATTCGTTTGAAGTACATCCCAATCAACCCACCAACATAGTAGTAAAACCCTTACTTTCAGGTGTCATGAAATCTACCTAAAAGACTCACCAATGTTCATAGTCTCATAATTCATTTCATGTATAGTCTCAACAATCATAAATCAACTTATGGAAAATAGCTTCAATAGACATTCATGCATACTTATTTAATACTTGAAGAATCTAACTCCAATCATATATATAATGTATAATAAAGTTTACCCATAGAGTATTCAACATTAAAATCATGGAATTTGATAAGGAGGGAAGGTTTGGCTTCATGGCTAGAAGGAACCCATGAATGAAACCTACATACCTTAAACCTTGAAATTCTTTAAGAAAGATTTGGGAAAAACTAGAAGCTTGACTAGTGTTCTTGAAAATTGCAAATGTGTTCTTGAGATCCTTCAATTTGAATGGGGGATTTGATAAGGTTTTGGAGTGGTTTTGAGAGGGTCTTTGAGTGTCTTATAGTTGAAGAATGTCTAAGGATAATGGTTTTCACGTTTAAATGGGCATTGGGTTATTACCGAAATTCCCTTGTATGAAACAAGAAAAATAGGGATGAAAATTTACCAGTCTGCGCCCCAGGTGCGTTGCGGCTTGGGCGTGGAGGGACACTGGAATTCATCCTCGTAGCAAAAATTATTTTTCGGTTCGTGTCTCCTAAAATTTGAGGGCTACCTTATCCCACTCAATTTTGCCCTTTGAACAAGAATATGAAGTTGGATTTTCGAAATCATGCATGGTTTTTGAGATATTCAAAAAATACACTTATGGGGCATTTCGAAGCACATGAGGAGTGTTTCAGTCTCACAATTTGAAACCATTAGAACTAATGAAATTCCAATCCGAACCTTCAAACTTCGAATGTTAACCCTAGTCAAATTTATGATTCGAAATGAACTAAAAATGCAACTTTGGGCCTAAAATCATCGTTTTAACTCAAAAGTTAGTTCTGCAAGTTCCCCCAGACCAAATTCAACATTCTGGGGCTGATGGAATATGTAGAATCACTATTCAATACTCGAGACTTAAAATGACCCCTAAACTCAAAATTTTCAACTTTAAGCCTTTAAAAACTCGTTCATCAGCAAAACTCCAACTTTTTGAGAGATTTTCCCAATTCGACTTTTAGAATCAACAAAAAATGATCCAAGGTAACTTTTGAAACGGAAAAATGGCAATTTGGTCAAAAATGCCAAAAATAACCTTCAAGGTCATTACACATTGATTGTTAACAAGAGCCATTTTTGCATTTCTGTGATTGTAAATACAGAGATTCTTTTTTGCATTAGAAGGAAATAAAATACATAACATGGTTTAACTAAATTAGTAGCAATATAGAGAATTATGCTTTATTAATTATATATCTTCTGCATCCTGGAACTCATTAGATGGGCCAGGCCTAAACTATGAATCATAGAATCTTCTATGACTCGTTGTCCATAGAGTTTGGGATCCAAAAATTGACTTGAAAAAGTCAATCCACGAGATGAAAGTATGGGCTCATAGTTCAATCTACGGCCCGTAATTCAGGGTCATAAACTAACTTTGCTCTAGCAGTCTGTCATAAAATAGTCATAACATTTTACTCCAAACTCAAAACATGGAAAGATTGGTGATGTATGAAAGATAATTCAAAGGTATTTAATTTGATAGATAATGGGCCATCCAAACTTTTGTGTGTTGAGTGTTACTGTCATTTAATGTTGATCCTTGCATAATGTAATGCAATAAGCTTAACTGCTAAGAAGGTCTAAACTCGACTAATTACTAGCGGTCTCTTGTGACCCTAAACCGCTTTCAATACACTTCCTACATATAGGCTTACGACATATCCTCTTCGTTAGGCAGTATAAGATGTCCCTTACCTTATGATATCATCTTGCTTTCAATACACTTCCTACATATAGGAATGAGCCTTAAAATTTAGGGACAAGTAAGGCATCACTAGGTTTAAGCTTATATACTTACAATAAAATAATTCAGATCTGTTAAAAATATGATGAATTGGATCACTGGCCAAAAATATGTTCCACATCACTTTTCATTTATATAGCTTTAAATATATCGATGAGAAATTAGAATGCTTTAACTGTTTTGTTTCATCATTAGATATTATTCCTTATGCCTTCCAACAACATCTATTTTTTTTAAAATTTAAATATTGGCCGTCCAGCCCTTCTATTCCAATAATATCAAGAGTACATCGGGTCCATTAGAAAATTGTTCAAGGCCCAAGACCATATATCCTCAAATCCCGACCCTAAAATATCTCTTGTTCTACACACATCTTTTATTGTTCGAACTGCCTTCTAATGTATCCTTTCCGCTTCCATGGCAGTGTGCGGACCTTTGCTCTTCTTGTTGTCATTCTCCCTCTCATCTGTTTGGTTCTTCTATAAGCTTCCAGTTCTTTGTATTTAATACCTTCTAACCTTTGATATCCCGGGGTACCTTGTGACGCTCCTCCATGGAAACCTTTGAGTACAGAGAAGAGATTCTTCTTTTCAGTCCAGATCGGATCATTGCGACCTCCTCTATGGAAACCTTCAAGTACAGAAAAGAGATTCTTCTTTTCAGTCCAGATCGATGTGTAAGTCTCCTCTCTTTCTTCGATTTCAGATCTGCTTGTGTTGGCCTGAATCTTTACATGAACAGGAAGTGGAACCTGTATCGATCTTTCAGATATACCGGCAGTTCCTTTGACTTTAATAACATAATCTATGTTAATATCCAAGGATATGAAATCACGTCATTCAGTGGATCCTTATTTACTTCAATTCAACTCTTTCATATTTAATATATGATTAATTTAACTGTATGTAGCTAGCTATCTGAACCATAGCTATATTCTTAGATTATGTTTCAACCCATATGCAATCACACGGTACATTCAAATAAATGATGAACAAAAAAGAAAATCACTAGAATACAAAGTAAAAGCTATTCAAAAATAAACAAGGTCATTAGAAATATAAAGATACAAGTTTGAGGCTTTCACATCTCTTGGCCTGATGCATTTACTTTTCAATGTACTTCTCCATTAGCTTCACCAGTTCGAGGTCAAATTTCAGCTCAAAATTCAACCATGATTTGTCATATGAATGCTTGTTGAAGTTTTCTTATTTTTGTCATGTAAAAATAAAGTTTAGGATTCCCCAAGGACAAAAGCGAACATGTTATGTTCTCACGTATCTCTATGTTTTCTTTTTGTTGAAAACTACTTAATGAGAATTAGAGCCTCCATGTATCCCACGACAGTGGCTATATCTCTATGTCTTCTTTTTGTTGAAAACTGCTTAATGAGAAGTAGAGCCTCCATGTATCCCATGACAGTGGCCTCAAAAACGAATGCACTGCTGCCACGGTGGAATCATGGCCACTTTGAGTGTCAAAAATCCTTGGAAGCAGCATAAAAGCTGAAATGTCTCATAATTCCTGATTTCCCATCTAATCCACTTGTCCTTATAATTTTTCTAAAGAGTCATGTTCATAATAATCACCATTAGGAGTCACACTACTTCCTTATATTTTAATTTGATTCCATCCCTTCCTCCACACACCTCACCGGGAGGTATAATAGATGTTCCCCTATGACGCATCTCTTCTCCGAAAAATTTGAGTGAGTTCTTTTTATAGTTTAATCTAAGATCCAACTTCAAATTTTTTTAGTGGTACTCCAATGAGTGCCATCCTAAAAATCATGAAATTGAACTTGAACATACTTTCTTCACTTTTATCATGAAATAAGAGACATGGAAAACTTCAATAAGCATACAGCCATATAAGAAATCAAGGTTGATGTTCGAGATGAACTCGTTGTCCATAGAGTTTGGGATCCAAAAATTGACTTGAAAAAGTCAATCCACGAGATGAAAGTATGGGCTCATAGTTCAATCTAGTCATACAAATGTTAGAGGATAATTAACAACTCATGTGATTCAAGAACGAAGTCATTAGTAATTTTTTATTTTTGTTTTTGTAATTCCATAATGTTTGAAATTCTAATTTGAGTATTTGCTTTTGGTTGAAATGCTAATTACTAATATAAGTATAGTGTTGTAGATAACATGCATCTAGCAACTACACATGTCTCCAAATTGAAATTGAATCGGGGAATCAATTTTGGCATGCGAAATTCAGTTAGTACTTAGTAGGCTTTTTACATCACAATGAAATCCAGGAAATAAAATAAAATCTCATAAAATGGTTTCTAGATAATAATTTAACTATTGTTCTATTAACATTTAAAATCAATAAATTATAAAGATGACTAGGAAGCAGCATACCAAAGTATCAAATAGCATATTCCAAGAAAACATAGTACACAAGTGACAAATTCACCTCGAACTCAAGATATACTGGATGAAAACATGAGAATAAATTGTCTCTCGACTAGATATTAGTCATTATCTGTTTAATTAGAAGTTCTTTAAATTCGCAAGAATTTCATATTGATGTAGAAGCATTATGAGGTTAATTTGCTCAATTCAACCTCTTATGGACTTTTCCATTCCTCAATGGGTGTACGGTAGGAAGATCCTTTATATCCTTCTCTCTTTTTCGTCGGAACATAATTTCATTCATGTGAGGTAAGATTTCTACTGGTATGTTGACTTTCTGTTTTTTGGATTAGGTGGTGTACACATGGAGTGCTTCAGTCCACCACACTCGAACAATTGAAGAAAGTTTCTTCCAGGTTTCCAATTCCAAATCTGTCCTCCTGCATTGCTAAGTCTTTTTTTGTTAGCTGAATGTGCATAGGCTAGATAGAAGTTCATTTGTTTTGTATTCTTACTAGCTTTGTATGTAATGTTTGTATGGAAAACCTAGCTATAGCGTCCCTTCCCTTTATCCTCTGCATGGCGATATTCTCAAGTAGGGACTTTGCAACTTATCACTATTTAAGATTTTCCTGCTCTCTATATCCATGCTTTGTTCTCATATGCACACAAATAGTCCTTAATGCTTATTATGTTTAACCACCAACCCAAATTTCTACCATTTCATGTGAATTTATTGTTGCATGCAAACTACCTTAGTTTCATTGTTACTAAAGCACATTTAGTGGACATCATAGAGAGTTGTCTATCAGATAAACTGAATGTAGAATATGTATATAAGAAAGTATCATTCTTCGGTGGAATCTCTTGCCCATTTATAAAGTGGTTTCTATTTTATATACTTGATAACTTATTCTTGACTGTTACTACTACTTTTTTATGTCTTTGATTGAACGTTTTATGCTAAATCTTATGTATTTTGCTTGGTCTTTAGGAATAATTATCTTCTAATGATAGTTTTTCTAAGATTAATTATGTCTATGAGGAATTCCAAAGTATCTAATCTTTTGATGGTAACAAATCCAATGAGGGATATAGAACATTTCATTAGCAACAGATTAAGTTACCGATATATTGTATGATAAATGTCTCTGTTGTTTCCACTCATAAATTTCAGTAGCTAATGAATGATTTGAGCAGAGTACATTATATTTTTATATATTAAATATGGCAGAGTGCATTGGTTGTTTACTAGAGCCACTTTTGCATTTCTGTAATTGTCAATACAGAGATTTTTTTGTATTAGAAAGAAAAAAAATACATAACATAGTTTGAGTATTAGTAGCAAAATCGAGAGTTATGCTTGATTAATTATATATGTTTGAATCCTTGTTCCATAATACTAGATATGTTAAAGGTTATTCAATGGACTTCTACACTAGATACGAGAGTGTTTTAATTACATCCCTCCTATTATGTGTGCTGGTCAGAGCTCAACATGCTCGATATTTTGTACCATCAAAAAATTTGATTCTTACTTTTTCTACTTTTTACTAATGACTTGTCGTACTATCCGTTGGCATGTGCAAAATCTTAACAAAAAGAGTTGCACAACAATTTCTTTCTTATAAGTGGATAGAAAAGAAAAAGGAATGATCAACATCTCATGAGAGTTGATTGTGTTAAAATCTTACAGGTTATTAGTCTACTGGTTGTTGATATATATATTTAAAGATCAGAATGGTCAATGTTACCCACTCTTAGTTTTGTAATATATGATGCTTCTCATCCAAAGGTATGTTCTTTCAGGCATTGTTTCTTAGATTTTAAAATCGAGTATAATGATGTGTGACAAGTAAATGGTGTAGTAAATTTTGAGACACTTAAATTTTTACAACAAAGAACAGAAATGAATAGAGGAATTAAGTAGGTAGTAATTGACACATTTATTTTTTATTAAGAATAATAATAATAAAATTACTACAAATATAGTGAAAATTTTCCAAAAAGATTATTAAAAGGATGATAAATAAGCTCCTTGGGCAAAAAGAGGTGTCACATCACTTTTCGTTTATTTATCTTTAAATATGTAGATGAGAAATTAGTATGCTTTAATTGTTTTGTTTCATCATTAGATATTATTCTTTAGGACTTTCTACAACATCTAAGGCATTTTATTTTCATTTCTATGGGTTATATTTAGAAAGTCACAGTAATCATATTTTAAGATACTAAGAAATAAGAATTTTTTGCATGACTTTCTTGAACTTCAACAACATAATCTATGTCACTAAGTCATTCAAGAACGAAGTCATTAAGAATCATAAAAAGAAAAAAAAATAAAAAACTAATACTCTTGAAGTCTCTTTGTATGTTGAGTATAATAGACCATTAGACAATGGATGAGAACAAGATGTTAGGTTGAATACAAAATTCATTAAGAGGAGAATAAGGAAGAGGTAGAGTATCAAGAGTATTTTTACAAGGATCAGTTCAAAATGATTTACGATGACAGAAGTGTTGAGGAAGACAAAATATAGCAAAGTTTTTGTAAGAGAGGGAGAATATGATCATAAAAGGTATGATGAAAAGTGATATAAATACAGGGAAGAGGTGATTGCACTTTGTTTATGGTGGTTTTTACCTTGTATTATAGTAATTTTTGTGTTTGTTCTGAGTTGATCATAAAAGGTATGATGAAAAGTGATATAAATACAGGGAAGAGGTGATTGCACTTTGTTTATGGTGGTTTTTACCTTGTATTATAGTAATTTTTGTGTTTGTTCTAAGTTGATTATCTCTTGTGCTTCCATATTGTCTGAAATTCTAATCATATAACTAAAAGAGATTGGAAACTAATCATATAACTGAGTTAGGAGAATAATCATATAACTGAATTGCTCTAGCAAATACAAAAAGGAATCTGAAGCAAAATAGGACTTAATGAATATAGAGATTCTAGAGCCTGTACAAAATAGGACTTAATGAATATAGAGATTCTAGAGCCTGTACAAAATAGGACTTAATGAATATAGAGATTCTAGAGCCTTGCTCATACAGGCTAGTAACACAGAGTACGTAATTGAAGTCAGACAAAGCCATGCAAAAGATTCTTACAGTATGATTTTTATCAAATCATAGACATAACTTTTAGGAATAAGTCAAAAGATTTCAAATTAAGATTTTCAAAAGTGCTATAGAAAGACAAAAGGCATGCTAATTCCTAATATAAGTATAGTATGGCAGATAACATGCATCTAACAACTAAACATGTCTCCAAATTTCTTAATATAGAAATCGAGTCTATATTGTATCAGGAAATCAATTTTTGCAAGCGATATTCAGTTCGTACATAGTAGGCTTTTTACATCACAATGAAATTGTTAGACCCCGTATGTCCTTAATTGGATCGATTAGAAAACATTTGGGACCAAAAGTGGAATTTCTTGAAAGTTGGGTCCTTGAAGAAAATGGAGTGGTGCCCACTTGATTTGTGTGGGACTTTGGTAGGTGCATGTGTATAGTGTGGGCCAAGATTTGTGTAGATATATACACATATAATATCTCTTATATTCTAATTATTTCCACACTTAGAAAAAGTTAGCCTCAAACAAGAAAACATTGGAGAACAAGAGAGTGCTCTCGGGTTAGCCAAGAAAAAAATTGAAATCTTTGTTTCTTCATTCCAAATATTTTTTGCTGATATAAATCTTCTATTTTGGATTTCCTAAGAAGCTTGAAGAAGTTGGTTGAGCAAGAAAACACCACTTCCTTCAACTTTGGCAACCTTAGCTCAATTAAGGAGTTGAAGTGGTAAGGTGAGATTTAATGGGTTTTATGTGTTATTAAGGTTGTGTGTATGTTGTCGTATGTTAAATTGAAAGTAAATCATGAAATATAGCATGTTAAAAGTGAGTTGGTTAAGTTAGGATTGGGGCCAAAATTGGTAGATGCATGTATATAGTGTTATATTGTATTGTAACCATGAATTTATGTTCAATTAGCATGACATGGTAATTGTAGGGTGGAGAAAGTATTGAAAATTATTTATATGTATACATAGAGTGTTGGCCGAAATTCTTGGAATCATGTTACATGAGGGTACATGGCACTTTTATGGATATTATGTTGCTTGAGTTAGTTGTTGATATTGAGGGATTATTGTTGTTGTTGATTGAGCTGAGTTGATTCTCGGGGCAGCCTATCTTTGAGGGGAAGTGCTGCCAAAATTTTTATAGAATTAGGGGAAAGCATTGAATTTAAGGCCCAAAAAGCCTTTAGCTAATCGTTTGGCGTTATTATGACTTGTTTGTAGACATTGGACACTCAGAAGCATAAGCTGGACCGAGTTTGCATTTGGAATAGTTTGGAAAAGTGTTTGAGGTATGTAAAGCACACCTCTTCTTTGACATGATTAGTTAAACGTAGGCTGAGATATGAATCTCGAAAGAACACTATTCTTGCAATCCGGGCTTATGTTTGATTTGTATTAGTTTCCCAGCATCCTTATGATGTTTGGTCAAAAATCTAGAATCCTATGTCCTCGGAATTTGTGATTTTTAGGAATATGCAAACTTTGAGTATTTTGAAAGAACTTATGCTTTATTGGTTATAGAACTATAAACATCTGTAACTGTTGATAAAAAGCCCGGATTGCGTTGAAAACCGTTTTAAAATGCTTTGTAGTAGTTTGCACAATCTAGGTTAAGCATGTTCCTCCTAAGTTGGGCCAGTTCGGGTTTCCATCGACCGTGGGACCCGTGACGCCCTTTTATGTGATTTTGGTAACTTTGGAAGAATTTGTAATAATTATTATTCCGATTTCAGTCATGAATGTTTTACTAATCTTTTGGATTTATAATACTAATTTTTATGTATATGATTACTCACGACTCTGCTTATGCCTATTATGATATCGTTCACCGGTTTCCAGGCCGGTTGCTGTCGTGCGTATTATGATATATATATATTTTGGTGTTATGATGTGTTTGGTGGGTCGGCTTGCCCAAGGGCGGGGCTCCGCTTAGATTAGGGTAATAAGGTGCTGGGCATATGATATGTTTGGCATTATGCCATTTTCTGATATGTTTGTCATATGTGACAAAGATTTTGGGGATTTAACCTTTCTAGTGTTATGCTGTGGTATGGTGCAAGTTTTGGAGGTTGCCATCATTCTGGTGCGTTAGGCATGATTTGGTATTTTTCAGACTAAACATTTTGATGTTCTTTTGGATATGCATTTGACTTTCATATTTTGGTTTTGGCTATTACTCCGATTTATATTTCATACATTCTACTTTACATGCTTGATACGTATTCCTGTACTGACCCCCTTACTTTGGGGGTTGCATTTCATACCCGCAGGTACCAATGTACAGGTTACTGACCCACCAGCCTAGGATTCCCACTTATTGTCTGAAGAGCTCCCCTTGCTTCGGAGCCTGTGTTTGGTACATACACTTAGTTATTATTTTGCATATACGTTTATTCGAGGGTACGATGGGGCCCGATCCCATCCAATGATTTTTTTAGTTTGTATAGAGGTCTATGGACACTTAGATATGTGGGTTGTGCCCAGTTTGTATGACTAGACCCGCTTGGTGTGTTTATTAGCGGTTTTACCCGCCCTGGAGGCCTTGTCGGCCCGTATGTGTATGTTTGATATTATGTTGGCTCTGTCTGAATTCTGTTGGTACTTTTTGGTATGCAGGTCATTTTGGAGTAGTCAGTAAAATTGAGGAAACTCTGCCGAAATTTCTGTAAAAATAAGCTATCTGTTTGCAATATGACTTTGTACTTATGTTTGGGTGCTCGATCCGGGCACTAGTCATGGCCCACGAGGTTGGGTCGTGACAGAAGTGGTATTAGAGTGGTTCATCCTCGGAGTATCCACAGATCATGTCTAGTAGAGTCTTGTTTATCG
>DF362519.1:27427-46466 GCA_000787875.1 Solanum virginianum | reverse complement strand
GTTACAAGAGTAATATAAACTTTAAACTATGCAAAACTCTACTTAAGTAAGTAGCTTGTTTTCTTTGTTATTTCTTAACTAGCAAGGAGGGTCTCTCTATTTATAGTGTATGTGAGCACTCTATTATTCATCTTTTAACAATGTGGGATATTGGAATACTTCACAAGGCTTTGACATTCCTTTATTTTTCTTCTTTCTTCAAATCTTTTTTTCCATGTGGGACGTTGTGAAGTCCACATTTCCATAACAGTCATATTATTATAAAAAATATTGAGAGAGTACAGTATGTCTTTTGCATAAACATCAAATTGCTAGTTGATTATGGAAATGTACATACAAGTGAATATAAAATTGATAATCTTTATTAATGATATTTTTAACTATTTATATCAGAGTTTTCAATATTTTGATTTAACGCTAATAAAATTTACTTTTTGATGAGACAAGAAAAATATCCCTGAAACTATGATTGGTTATATATACAAAATAAAAAGATAACAATATCCAAGCTAAAAGTACAAATTCACCAAACAATTCTCATCTAGAGATGTCACATGGAGAAGTCAATTTTGCTAACAAAATAATCCTTGAGTACCTTACACCTTAAGTTATTGGGAAATGTTAAAAGTCAAACTAGCTAAATTGATTTCTTCAGTATCCAAAAAAATTAAATCTAAGAAACCTTTCTCAATCTATTCGATAATAATTGTCCACTATTCATTTGATATGGAGGTTAATAATTATAATTAATAATAACAATAGCGTGATGTAGCTCAATAATTAATGTGTTGTACGTAGTATATTTATTTGAGTTTCAAACCACAATTTGGAAGTCAAAAAGAAAAGTAAAAAATGATGTCTAAAAGGATGCTTGTTGCAGAGAAGCCAATATCAATCCTTGAGGTATATTCTTCAAGGTAAATTGTTCCATTCTAGACTTACATATGCTCAAGGGACTCATAAGTTAATTCTTGCAGTGTGATCCTTATTGGATGTTCCCATCCCACCCCACAGTGCAATAGCAAGTGTGTATCATGACAAAAGTTTACAAGAATGGACCAGTTGAGGTTGCTTTTAATGTTTATGAGGTAACAAGGATAAGCATCCTTATATTCTATGAATAGTTTTATGTACAATGTCGATTGCTTAGCACAAAACAATAACATAATTACTTGGTGATGTAATCTTTTCCTCTCCTAGAACAAGGATTGTTGAAATTTTTCGTACGTAAATCGGAGGCCATGCTGCTAAGCTCATCGGATGGGGAACTACTGAGGAAGAAGAGGACTATTGGGTATGTTGTAACTATTCTATTTAGAATTATGTGCAGTCGATAATCTTTTCTTTTTTCTGCAGCTTCTTGGAACTTATGTCCCTATTGAGGAATCAGTCGACTAGTACTTGCCATCTCAGAAAGTCACCTATTCTAATTTTCTTCGAATCTATATTTCTATAAGCATCTCGTCTTAGCGTATTTGCGCGTGTACTTGAAGATCAGTAGAGGAACAAATGAGCGTGGCATTGAATCTAATGTAGTTGCAGGATTGGCTTCAACAAGAAATCTGAATGTGGAGCTTGATGATGATATCCTTAATGCATCAATATAAAATGCTACTGGGGAAAATCCACCAGAAGCAATTTTGGAGCTGTGTATGTGCCAATTATCATATAGCTGATAAGCCTGTGAAAATACATCTTTCAAAATATTAGATTTAGTCGGGCCCTAATATGGACCGTGGAACTCCCTCACAATGACGCTCTAGTAATTTCTCTAAACATTTGCTAACTTTAACGGCACAAGTGTGCTTATTGATCCACGCAGTTTAGCTATTAGTTTAACCGTTAATATTTCATAAAAAAAATCACTTAGATACACATGAGTTAACAAAATGCACCTTGCTCAAAAGAAAATGATGACATCTTGTAAAATAGTTTGAAAGTTTAGGACAGTCAAAAATGAAAGTATCCCCAAAAAAAAAAAATTTAAGCCAAAGACTTTGTATATTGAATAGTATAAATATAATTTGTTAATTTATTATTGAGTTGTTCATTAACCGGTTAAGAAAAAAATCTCAAATTGTTCAAAATGAATAACTTGATATAAAAAGAATTTAAAATCATTATTGAAATCGTTAAATTAATCATAAATTATCAATAAATTAATAATTCTCTTTTTGATTTACGTTATAGATTTCAGTTCGATTTTGAACAATTCTAATAGATCCATGCTAAGAAGGTCATGCTTTCGACTTATCAATTTTTTAATGAACATATTTTTTACCATGTGATACTTATTTTGAAACGAAGGTGGTTAGTTACTACAGTGCTTCTCTATCTTTATCTTTCAGGTTTGGTTCAGTGAACCTCCCCGTAGTATTTGTTACTTCTGAAATATTTATTTATAAGGATTTTAGTGAGACAATTGGTTGAGCTTATACTGGTTATGACTTTAGCATCATGATCACAGATAAGTGGGAACACAGAAATCTTGACTTATTTTTGCAGTTTCTGGAATAATAATGATGTCAAATGGACGGATTGGATGAAATTTAGACGGGTTGAAAATGGGTTAACATAAAATAAAAAATAATTTAACCCACTCATATTTTATATGATAAAAATGGGTTGAATAAGAAATGAATTGGGTAAAATACCAGTTTACCCATATTTTAATGAGCAAATAGTACTCTACTTTAAAATTCAATATGAATAAATATTTTACTTATTTTTGGATGAAAAATATTGAAAATATTTTATTTGATTGTATTGTATCATAAAACTAAATCCGACACCCGATACGAGATTTGACTTTTAAATTGGGATTCAATTCGGATTCCGAATTAGTCATAGGACACAACTTCTATCAGGATTCGACATACAACTTTTGACTCGAAATCCAATCTCAACACTCGAACTGAGAGGAGGTCAAGTGTTGGAGTAGGATAAAAAAAAATATTTTTAAAATTTGAATTTTTTTAAATTCAACTTTCTCATATTGATTTCATGCTTATAACCTTAATTTGTAGTCATTCTGTTGGGTTTTCTCACTGTAATAAGTTTTCCAACCGGATTTACAACTTTTATAATAAAATCTTGCGGAGGGATCGTGGTATTTGGTGGAGTACGGAAAGATTTGTAATTTGCGATTGGAGTAGAGTTTCGATAAATTTTTTCATAAATTTGAAGAAAATAGGTTTATTTAAATTTATATTTTTAAAATATTTAAGTCAATCTTGACACACAATTTTGGCCCAGCACTTCAAAAAATTCACATTTTTAATGTTGAATTTTAAATAGTTTAAAATATATTTTTGGACGATCTTAGGTTTATTTTGATAACTACTCTTTTTTATTTATTATTTTTTTATATTACAATTTGAGTCAATTTGTGGTTCAATTAAATACTAACCCAATCTAATTTTAATTCAATTCGAATATCCATTTTTTCAATTTGGACCCTACCCACTTCATTCAAGACTCAATTTTAACTGCTCAATCCTACGATTGAGATCAAATCATAAGAGTCTGAATTCAAAGTTCATTTAAAAATTTTAAATATTAAAATTTAGATACAAATTATGTTTACGTAATATGTACTCCCTCCGTCCATCTTTACTTGTCTTTTATTGATTTGACAAAAGGTTTAAGAAACAGTAATAATACAGATAATTTTATTAAATCGCCCTTTGAATCTAATAAATATAATGTCTTGAAAAATGTAATAAGAAAATAACTATAACTAATGATAAGGGTAAATCAGGAACTAAGTGTGAAATTATCTCTTGATTTCATAAAATGAACAAGTATTGTTTGATATTTCAAAATAGTATAGTGGGCCAATAAAAATAGACAGAAGGAGTAATAGTAACATTGATGTTATGTAATATTATCCTGTTGCTATTTATTTTAATATTTTAAAATTATTTAATTTAAAATTTTACTAAGAATTATACTAGTAAAAATGTGGGTTGATCCGACAAAACCTGTGATCCACGTAATAATAAATTGAACTAGCTATTTTCTAGCCCATAAAAAAAAGCCCGTGATCATTTAGCAGAAAAAACTGCCATTCTAGGGGAAAAAAATAATTAAAGAGCAATTTTTTTTTGGGATCTGAAACGAATCTCTTGCAAAATGAAGCAATAGAAAACTTAGATTAGAAGGTAACACAACTGTACTTATTACTCTGTTCTAATTAATAATAAATAACAGAGTAAGGAATCGAAATTTCTTTCTAATTTTATATTCTATTTCTTTTATCTGCTATAGATTTGGAAATCAAAATTATATTATAGCAGACTAACGAATCGAAATTTCTTTTAATTTTATATTATATTTTTTTTATCTAAATTAGAAAATCTTCTCTTTTTTTAATCA
The DNA here is from genome assembly GCA_000787875.1 of Solanum virginianum. Lineage (NCBI taxonomy): Eukaryota > Viridiplantae > Streptophyta > Magnoliopsida > Solanales > Solanaceae > Solanum > Solanum virginianum. The sequence goes on along the minus strand of DF362519.1, from coordinate 42,089 downwards.
TCTGTATTTGATATTCGCATTTAGAATCTGAATAACCCTGCGTTAAGCCCATTTAAGGAGAAAGTGTTCTCTAATAACATTTTTTTTTCATATGCTCAAATCCAAACCCTCTTATTAATGGTAAAGAAATTCTACCATTTCAGTCATAACTCTGAAAAACAAAAATATAATAGACTAAGGAATCAACATTTTCTTCGATTTTGTATCCCCCCCCCCCTTTTTTTAGTATTTGATATTCATATTTGATATCTGATTAATCTGGATTAATGTTGTGTGAGGCCCATTTGGAGATTAAGTAAATTTTCTTCATATGTTCGAGAAAAATTTACATAAATATATTAAATTAAGAAAATATTTACTATTTGTAACAAAATAATAACATACTCAGTGGAATCCACAAGTGATGGGATATGGGGAGAGTAGAATGTACGCAGACCTTACCACTACTTCGCTGGGATAAAGAGGCTGTTTCTTGGGATATTTACTATTTATAGCAATAATAATTTATTTTCACTGAACACATAATTCATTTATAATACAATTTTAATTTATATTACAGAAAACTATTTATAAAACATATAATACAAGTTTCATTGATGAATAATACACTTATTATGCATTTAATGTCATTTTCTTATGAAACAAATACAATATATTTTAAAATACTTATAGTACATCTATATTGTATGCATAGTTCATTTTTAAAACAAGTGTAGATTTATCATAATATTGATAGTATATTGTTATAAATGATAATAAATAAAAATTATCGCTAAAATTAATAATTACTTGCCTAAATAATTCTTTCTATGTTGAAATCTAAAATTTCTAATTATCGGCAAATAAATATTATTCTTTTCACCACAAATCTTATTGATTAATATTTATAGTATACTTAAGTAATGAAAAATTTCTTTTAATTTTAAATTATATTTTTTTTCTGGTCCACCAGATTTGAAACTCAGGCTCTTTAACGGCTACTTCATTTCATTATAATAAAATCCAAAATGGCACCGACCACAAGCCTTTTTCCAGCCCAACTTTCAACATTCTTCAAAAAAGAGAAATTAACAAAATTAGTCCTTTATGTTTAACGCTATGTTCAAATTAATCCCTTAAATATGTCGTAAGCAATTTTGATTATTTATATTTGTCTAAACTTCTCAGACCATGTTGTTGTTTGTATATTTGTCTAAAATTATGATCTTCATTAAATATTTTATGTTTTGTTATATTTGACAAGAAAAGCAGGATATTATTTTTTAGACTATGGCATCAAGAAAGTTTCATGAAATTATAATATATGCAACACAAAAGACTCCATTTGACTCAAGAAATAAATTTAAAACAATAAAAGTTATAAAAATTGTATTTCTAAATATGAGTTCCTACTAATTTTCTTTTAGATAATTCTTGTCAAATCTAACACACAAAATTCAATAAATATATGACAAAGAATAAAAGCTTTAATTATTACTCCTACATTTACTCCAATTTATGCAGTAGTTGAAATTTTGTGAGTCAAAGTTTTTCTTTGATCAATATTTTTTTATATTTTAAGTTGTTAATTATTGTGATGATACTTTTTACATAATTGTAGAAAACCTAAAGCTTCTTGACCAAAATTTTTAATCAAAATTTCAACCATGTCAAATAAATTGATATAGAAAAAATAAGAAATATAAAGGACCAAAATTATCTAGTACAATACTTAAGGGACTATCTTAAACCAACCCTCAAAATTAAGGGACCATTTTTGTCATTCACCTCCTTAAAAAACACCTTTTTTTCACCATTAAATTGCTCCACACAATCCCCAAGAAAAACACTATAAATAAATTCCACAAAAAAACATTCTTCAATTTCAAAAGTAAGAGTCACTTTGAATGAACTATTTCTCAATTCCCTCTCACATTTTGAACTTAGAGAAAACTAAAAACATGCCCAAAAAAAGTTCCCCTGTTCTCCAAAAAGTTTCTAATCTACTAAACATGTCAATTTTCTTAGCAAAAATGAGAAAGCCCATCATTACAAGGCTAATTTCTCTGAAAAAATCGAAGAAAATGAAGAAATTCAGCCTCCTGAAGCATTACAATTATGGGTATATTCAAGAATACCAATTCTCTCCTTCAAACACACCATTGATTCATTACAGTAACCGAAAAAATTCACTCGGAAAACAGAGGAGTTACAGAGATATTTGCTCTGTTTTCTTTATTTCGAGATGTTTGGGGATAGCGAACGGGGAAGGAGAAGAGAAAAGGAGGAGGAAGTATCCAGTGCTGGAGTTGGAGGGATTAACTTCCATGGAGGAATTTACGGATTTTAATGATGACGATGATTGTTGTTCAGTTGATGAAAGAGCTGAGAAATTTATTGAAAGGTTTTATGAAGAAATTAAGTTGCAAAGGCAACAATCATTTTTGGAGGAGTTTAATGCAATGGTTGATAGTTCATGAAAGACGCGTAGCAGAGACGGAACTAGAATTTTAAGTTTACAAGTTTTAATTTCTAAGGAAAAAGAAGGTTATTCGGTTCTCGAAATGAATTTTTCAACAAAAACACGAGGAAGAAATTTTTTTGGTTTTTAAACTCTTTTTTTTTTGGGGGTGTTCGGGTTTAGATTGGATTGTGGTGATATTCCATTTGAGTTATTTTTCTCCATATTGTTTTTAATGGCTGTGGAGATATTATTATTATTGTTGTTATTATTATTTGTAATGTTGTTGCTGGTTAATGTGTTTGTCAGCTTATTGATTTTTTTTATTCAATTTTTAATATTCATATTGAAGTTTGACTAATTTAGATTTGCCCACATAGGATATATTTGAAAAAAATGCATCCTATCAAAAAAAATTATAGAACCTAAATTCGAATTCGAGACCTCTCATTAAGGAAGGATTCCAGTACCACATCTTTTGATGATAGTTAGTGTTATTATAAAGTATGTGAATTGGAATAGATTACTTTCTCATTTTATACATAAATATTTCTCTCGATGGAGGATTTAGGTTGGTCTCTCGATGGTCAATGTCCACATGTAATTTTTTATATGAATAAAAATTAAGTTAAAAGAATATTGGAAAAAAGCATAAATGCACGTTTGAAGTTGTATCGAAAAATAAATTACACGTTTAAACTATTGGAATGATCTTTATACACCTATTCTTATATTAAAAGTAATATTATTACAATCCTCAAAACTGACGTGATAATAAAATTAAATAAAAAAAGAAAATAAACGCGTTTGGTTAAAAATTAAATTAAAAAAATACTATTTTTCCCACCCCCAACCCTTCTTCTACTTTATGCTCTTCTTCTCCTTGGCACAACCCTATTTTTCTTTCTTTCACTTTTTGATGCGCACATTCTTCTTGCTATGGCTTCTTACATTCTCCTTCAATCTCTCTTCTCATCGAGAGTAGTGGGAAAACTTGGTGGAACAGAGATTCCTTTCAGCAAATCAATTCTTTTTCTTTGTTTCAATATTATTTTCATATTCTTATTCGTTATTTTTCTCTTTCTTGCTATTGTAATTGAGTTTTGCTTCGATTTTTTCCTTTTTGTGTAGTTTGGGTTTTTTTTTTTTTTGGTCTTTTCACTTTTATGTGAAGAATTTTTGCTGTGTTTTCTTCGATCAAAATTAGGGTTTCAGAATTGAGGATTGATTGATGAATTGGGACTTCAAGGAAAGTTCTTACTGGAATTTTATGATTATGATTGTGATGAATTTCGATGGTGATGATTTGATTGCGGAGATGAATTTAGACGAATTTTTTATGGTTGTTATCAAATTTTTTTTATAGTGGCAGTGATTGTTGAAAGATTTTGATGGTGAATTTAGTTATGGTTGTGAAATATATGGTGGTGGAGATGTAAATATGATTATAATGACAACAATGGTGATGAGTTAATGATATATAAAAAAGAAGAACCAATTTGGTGACATGGATTTTTTTTTATTTTTGAAATCTGACATAATTATTAACATAACAATGACATGGTAGTGATGTGACGCGAGTGTGAAACACTCTCCATCATGTGCCTGGTTGTATGTGCATAATGGTGGAAATAAATTAAGGAAAAACTACACGACAGAACAAACATATACTATTATTTTTTATATTCACCTATAGTTTAAAATTATTAGTGTTCATAGCTATATTATTAATTTTATAGTAAAAAATTAATTATATATGCACTTAACATATATATATATATATATATATCAAATGTCGAGTCATATTCAATCTCTCTCTCTCCCTCCTTACCTTTTCTCTCTTTACTAATTTCAAATCAAATCAATTCTACTTTCATTTTCTACCCAAAATTGATTTCAACTAACCAAAATTAATTTCAATTAAGTTATCTTTTCATACTGTAACAATTTATCGTGGAAGGTTTCTAGCTTACTGGCTGTGATTTGAATACATATTTTTTTAATCTTCTTGTATTTTATTGGTATTAGTTATGTATGAAAAATATTCAATGTATATTCACTTGTATTGTTTCTTGTTATATATTTGTATTCATGTGATTTTTCAATTGAAAGGTAAGTATCAAACACACTTTAACATTTATAAAGCCCTTAAATAGTTAGACATATGTGTTTGCATCAACTTTTGTATTTTATATCTTATGTATTTATATTGAAAGATACTAATATGTAGTATACGCTTTCATATGCTTTTGAATTGAATGATAAGTACTAAATACATTCCACATATGTATACTTTTGAATGTTTGTATTTGCTTGTATTTGAAATTCACTGTTAGAAAATTATATCCATATACATTTTGTATTTAAATATACAAAGAAATGTGATATATTTCACGAAAAAAAAAGTGAATATAACAACATGCTTGATCAAATGAAAACAATTAAATCACACATAAATGGATATAACATGAGATTTTAATGCATTAGATATAAAACAATTTGACAATTTTTACGAAAAAAATAAAATATAACTTGCTTGCTAAAATGAAAATAATTAAATACAAGTAAATTTAACATTAGATATAAAAAAATTGATAATTTTTACGAACAAAAATAAAATACAACTTGGTTGACTAAAATAAAAACAATTAAATATAAGCAAATTTAGTCTTAAAATTAAAATTGTATAATAATATTTAATACAATAAAGGGCAGATTGACAATTCAAAATGGGATAACCTAATTAATGTAATTTTTTGTTACTATTAAAAAAACGGTTATATATTTTCCTTAATAACATATACATAGTGTATACTAATATTAAAATACTAAATTAATTGCCCGTATTTTTGTATTTTTTCCATGTAACTTGTAGCTATTAAAGGTAATTATAATAAATGTAGCTAGAGAAATATCATAACTCATAAAATATAGTCATTTCTGTAAGTTTCTCATAAATTAATTTTTAAGTAATTCAGGTGTGTAATAGACTGCCTCAATTGTTAAAGCGTGTAATCTACTTTCTGGTACAATTTTGGGTGTGAATTTATGCTTTTTTCCCAAGAATATTATAACAAATCAAAATAAAAAAAATAATTGTAATATCATGAGTTATGTTAAAAAATCCCACCCCCCATACGTAAAGACTGGAAACAAAATGCTCTCAACGAACCAAACGGGTACGCCAAGGTGAGAAACTAAGCCACCAGACCCGCCGGACGGAGGTGCGATCCAGACTTTCAAAGACATCCTTATGAGCAACGATAATGAACTAAAAGTCACCTACGACCCACCCAGCAACACCAATATGGAGCTAGAAACCCCTTCTGACTCGGAAGATGCCATCCAACTCTCCACTGAGGAAAATGAGCATTTGTATAAACCATGACGCCTGTCCATCATAGTGAAGGTGTTTGGTAAGCGATTCCCACATACTTATCTACGTAATAAATTGATTGAACTCTGGATACTCTCCGAACCCCTTACTTTGATAGATCTGGGCAGTAAGTACCACATCGTGAAATTCAAAAATGAGAAAAACACCAACAGAGCCCTTCACGAGGGCCCCTGGCTCATAGCAGGAAATTTCGTGTCTATGTAGAGATGGCAGCCAAACTTTGTATCCCAAGAATCTTCGCTATCCCGCACAGCTATATGGGCTCGACTCCCCCAACTGCCCACGGAGTTCTATAATAGGAGCGTCCTGGAAAAAGTGGGGCAGAAACTAGGTGCACTACTTAAGATTGATGTCTGTACATTTGAAACATTACGAGGTAGGTTTGCAAGGATCTGTATACAGATCCCATTGGGCACACACGTCGAATGGGAAGTCACGATAGGGAAGCATAAGCAGAAGATTGTATATGAAGGCGATGGTATCCTCTGCCTTAGTTGTGGGAAACTGGGGCATACACCTCAATTTTGCAACAATAAGGACAAGTCCACGGAGACGGAACCCCACCCTAAGAGCCAACTGAGAACATGGTTGATGGAGAATGGGAGGTTGTTAAATTCCCAAAGTAAAATAGCCATAAAGTACGAATTGACCGGGATGAACAGATTCTCCGGCAGAAGATGCAAAAGCAAGGGGCGGCCAAATTAAAAGCTCAGGCCCAATGGGAAAGGCCCAAAGGAATTGGGCAACTAAGCGGGCAACACCAGGCCCAAAGCCCAAAATTAGGAAAAACAAATTCCAAAGAAAAAGGGCCCGCCAAATAGGGACCTACCTCTGAGACCCCAACTACTCTCACCATGCTAACTACCTCATTTAATGCCATTAATGTGATGGACATGACCGAAAAAGTCATTACCCATTCACAAACCCAAGAAGGGTCTAATTGTGATAGAGAAACCGGGGAAACTAGCAATCCGAACTGGTTCAACTACTGCAACCCTATTTATGACCGGAATCCTCTCTCACATATGCCTACACTGTCTTCTTCGGTTCGACCTGAACACTATCCTAAGCAGAGTAATCATGAAGAATTCTCAGATGAAATGATTGTAAATGTCGCATCAAATAACACCATAATTAATTCTCCCCTCAAGGAGCGCTCACTATCTTTAAAGGAAGACGAAAGGAGAGAGATAGACCCAACACTACGAGCCATGGCAGAAAATCCATCAATCCAACACCAAACTCAAGCCCCTCTCATCCTCAAGACGACACCCATCCTACATGGCCACCAGCCAACCTCGTGGCTAGAGATGGGCCTGCGGGACCGTCAACTTACCTTCTAAGCCACGGTAAGTGACCAACAAGTACTACTACAAGTCTAAAACCTAGCATACCTAGCCCAGATAGTAAAGGAGGGTTTAGACCATGCTGTGGCAAACTTGGGGTCCCAAATCTGGTTGGAAACTCTGAAAAGGACTCAACTGATAGGGAACATCAACAAGATGTCGATGCAGGATTTGGGCTCACTTTTGGGGCAAACCTTCCAAAGTTTACCTTTCTTCCCGTTCTTACATACCTACCACTGGACCAGATCCTTAATTTCATTCAAGCTCAAACTCCTTGGAACTTCCACCCCATCATCCCAGGCCACGAAGCTGGTCAAGAGGCTAGCGGGAACATAAACCAAGAATGGGGTCAGGGAAGCTCAGCTCAAGAGGACTTAGGGCAAAGAAACCGAGATCTGGAGGATATACTAGCAAGCCTCGGAGAATTCGTCCCCAAGGAGACCATGCTGGAGAGCCTATGGATCAAGGAACTAGTAGAAACAAACAACTCTATTTACCTGCTCCATTGCTCGAGGACAATTGTGGCGTGCTCGATAAACATCAGGAATAAGGTACTCCAAGTCCCTACAGCCATAACCTTCAACCCAATTTTGGGGAAAGGGAAGAAGAAAGTAACGTCGGAGGGAGGGAACAACCTGTTGACCATGCCTAAGTTCATGATTTGGAATACTAGAGGGGAAAACATTGCTGCGTTTAGGAGAAACTGTGAGGCATTGATGAAAGAATACAACCCTACTCTTCTGGGTTTGTTGGAAACAAAGATGTCTGACCACAAACGTCTGGTTGAACATTTAAGGAACGACACTCACCTTCAATCTGCAGTTAAAGGCCTGTCTGGGGGCATTGTTGTGATGTGTAGGAGTGGTCTACTGAACATTGACAGTGTCTCTGTCACTTAACAAGGCATACATTTTAGAATTAAGGTATGTCCCAACTCCCAACCTTGGTTATTTTCTACTATCTATGCTAGCCCAGACCTAGATACTAGGAAATCCCTCTGGACTGAACTGGATCACCTAGCAAAAACCCACCCCATGGACTGGCTCCTTGGGGGTGACTTCAATGAACTACTGTTTGCTAATGAGAAATTAGGAGGTAACAATATCAACAATAGTAAGAGTGAAAGCTTTCTGGAACTGCATTCGCAGTTATAGTCTGATTGATTTGGGATACCAACGACTTAGGTTTACCTGGACTAACAAAAGGTACTCCCATCATTCCCAACTTATTTATGAGCGCCTTGACAGATGGCTGGCCAATGACTCCTGGTTAAAGAGATTCCCTGAAGCCCTTGTGACTTACCTCCCTCGCACCAAATCTGACCATTGTCCCCTTCTTCTCTCTCTTAAATCAGTTGTTAAGACTAATAATCCTAAGCCTTTCAGGATAGAACCTATATGGTGTCAACATCCCAACTTCAAAGACCTAGTCTTGTAAGTGTTTAACCAAGACCAGGATCTCCTTCACTCTATCTTCATCTTTGAGAAAGGAGCCAACCTTTCAAACAAGAACATCTTTGGCAACATTTTTGCCCAGCTAAGGAAAATCAATGCCATGCTAGCAGGCATTCAAAAGTCTTACAGGTACCCTTATAGTACCTACCTCCAAAGCCTGGAGACTAAGCTGGTTGAACATTATGATACCCTTTTAAGAGCTGAGCAGGAATTCTGGCAAACCAAACCCAGAATCAACTGGTTGAGTGATGAAGAATGCTAACACAAGCTTCTTCCACACCTCTACCTTGACTAGGAGAAGAAGGAATAAAATCCTCACCCTAAGTGATGATAGTGGGTACATGTTCCTAAATCAAAGTGACATTATGGCTCACACTCTCTCCTTCTTCAAGAATCTTTACCAAACTGAGCATGACTGCTTTACCTGGTCTAGGGATATCCACCCTCCCCAGACCCATGCCCATTCTCATTACTGGACTCAGCTTGATGCCCCTTTTAGAGATTCTGAGGTCCTGATTGCCCTCAAATCTTTTAAACCTAAGAAAGCTCTTGGGCCAGATGGTATTCACCCTCTGTTGTTCCAGAAGTACTGGGATACTTTAGGCACCAAAACCATTGCCTTCTGTAGATAAACTTTTAAGAATGCCCAAATGCACCCCCCAAGCTAACATGACCCTGATCTGCCTCATTCCCAAGTCTGAAGATAGTTCAAGCCTGAGAAACTTTAGACCTATTGGCCTCTGCAACACCACCTATAAGCTGGTTACTAAAATCATTGTGAATAGGATCAAACCCATCCTCCAAAGCATCATTGATCCTTATCAAGCTAGCTTCCTCACCAATAGAAGGGCCTCTGACAATGCCTTGATTGTCCAAAAATTCCTTTCATATTTCTCTAGAATGAAGGGTTAGAAAGGAGGCATGATTCTGAAGATTGACTTGGAAAAAGCCTTTGATAGAATAGAGTGGTCTTTCATTAAGGACACCCTCCTCTTTTTCAAATTTCCCCCCCAAGTTAACCAAGCTCATTATGTCTTGCATGAGCTCTAATACCATATGTATCTTAGTGAATGGTAGGAAAACAACCCATTTCCAGCCTTCTAGAGGTATTAGATAGGGGGATCCTATGTTACCCTACCTATTCATTCTCTGTATGGAGAGACTATCTAGAAATATTGAGAGTGAGGTTATCCTGGGTAGGTGGAACCCCTTAAGAATCTCCAGAAATGGACCAAAACTCTCTCACCTATTCTTTGCAGATGACCTAACCCTTTTTGCTACTGTTGATACTAAAATCTGGCTTACCATCAATACTATCTTGCAGCAATTTCACAGCTCTTCTGGCCAAAAGGTTAGCCTTCACAAGTCTAGGGTTATCTATTCTAAAAACTACCCCCAAAATATTAGAGACCTCTGCTCTGCTAACCTTAGGATCTCTGAACCCCTTTCTTTTGGTAAATATCTTGGCTTCCCCATCTTCCACCTGAAACCCACCAATAAAGACTTCCAGCCCATCATTGATAACATGAGGAAAAAACTAGCTGGGTGGAAAGGAAAAACTCTCAACATGGTTGGTAGACTGGTGCTGGTCAAATCCTCCCTTGAGGATATTCCATCTCATATCATGAGCTACAGTAGGCTTCTTGCAAGAATCACCAAGACCATTGATAAAGTCTCTAGAGACTTCTTGTGGGGCTCCACTGAGGAAAAAAGAAGGCCTCACTTAGTTAAATGGGAAACTATCACCTAAAGAAAAGACCAATGGGGCTTGGGTGTGCACAACAATGAAGCTAGAAACAGAGCCATTCTAAGAGGCCTAGATTGGAGAATCATGCAACAACCTGATTGACTTTGTGCCAAGATTTTGGTTGTCAAATTCTGTCAACGCATGGGCATTGAAACTCCTAGAATAACAGTCTCCAGGACCTGGAAGAACATCTATAGGGGTTGGAAGGAGATTGCCCCAGGGGTTAGTTGGCTAATGGGAAAAAGTGACAAAATCAAGTTCTTCACTGACTTTTGGCTTACCCACATGGGCTCTATAAGGTCTCATGTCTGGGGGCCCCTCAAAGAAGAGGAAGAACAAGTTCTCATCTCGGACCTCTGTAATAATGGTGAGTGGAATCTAAATGGTCTCTTTATCACCCTTCCTGCTGAAATTTCGAACATGATCCTCGATTTCCCGATCATGAATAATACCAATCGTGAGGATAGAAGAATTTGGGAATACGACTGCAATGGTAGATTCACCCTTTCCTATGCCTATAACCTCATCACTAATCATAGGGTTGACAATAACCTCCCCCCTCCCCAACAAAGTCTTTAGGAAGATTTGGCAAGTAAAAGTGCCTAACAAGATCAAAATCTTCCTCTGGACTTTACTTCATGGCAGGCTTCTCATAAGCCAGTCGCTGCATTCCAAAGGTCTCAATATAGACCCCCACTGAAAACACTGTAACCAACAAGTGGAAGACTCCACTCACATCTTTTTCAGGTGCCCAATTGCTAAGGCCTTTTGGGCACAAATACAGGAGCATGACCTATCTAATAGGATGGTCGATCTTGCTGTTTTATGTTCAGAAAATTGGCAACTCCATTGGGACGAGCTTAGAAAGAGTAAACACTCTACCTGGCTGGGCTGGAACACCTTCATGCCATACTGCCTATGGCATTTGTGGCTCAACCGAAACAAGAACTTATTTGAGGATAAATCGAATCCTCTCATCTATGCTTATATGTACGGGCATGCAATTGAATATGCCCATATTGTCATGACCAACTAACAAAGCATCACCTTAGGATTAATTGGAAGCCCCCTGACAGAGGCAAGTATAAGATGAACATTGATGGATCTTCAGCCATTGGGGAAAGTCATGGGGGTATAGGGGGAATCTTTAGAAACCATGAGGGAACATGGATCTTAGGCTACATCCAATCTCTCCCCCACGCTAAGCCGGTGGAAGCTGAACTAAGGGCTCTATTGAAGGGATTGCAATTTGCTGTTAACCATCGTTTCTCGCCTTTGGAAATCAACACTGATGCGAGTGACATCATCCGTATACTACAAGTAGGAAACCCAATGTATGATAACCTTCTTTGTGAATGCAGGTTTCTCATGAACAAGCTGGAGGAAGTGGAGCTGGCGCATGTATAAAGGGAAGGCAACAAGGCGGCAGACTTAATGGCCAAAAAAGGCGCCAGGCGAAGGACTATCAACACTATCATGGTTTTTGTAGAACCTCCACCTTTTGTTAAATTGCAAATTGAAGCTGACATGGAGAGCATTAGTTATGTTAGAACTGTCAATTCCCCGAGCCGGGGTGTGACTATTAGTACTTATTTTGCGGGCACCAATAGTGACCAGAACTAACTTGTCCGAATTATAACTTTTAATTTGGAATGAAATCCTTTTTTCTACCCATGAAGAAAAAAGACATTTTTGTTTTTTTATGGAGGGCAAAAGATCAAGACTACTACATTTGGTGGATATTCTATGTAATTTTCTGAATTTTTTTTTTTTAGATAAGAAAAACTTCTATAAATACACAACATATTTTTTATATTTCTATTTTTTTCTTTCTCTCTTCAATTATTGAATACATAATCATTCACTTCTCAATTCCTTTTTAACTATACTAAAGTCACACCAAATTCATTTATGAAATTTAATTTACAACTAGGTTTTCTTGATTTTCTTATTTATTTACAACTATGTTCTCTAATGATTTGAATATAATGATAATGTATTAGATCTTTTGATTTATCAAAAATGCAAAAAATAATTTTTTTGCATTAAAACTCTCATCTACCGGATTGCTTCATAATCCCTCAAAAAAAAAAAAACGATTGGAAAATTGAAATATGAGAGCATTCAAAAAAGAAGGTTCAAATCTGACATTCATTTTAACTTTATGATACATATGGATTCTCATGCATCTTTTAGCATTGGTCTTTCCCAAATAGTTAAATATGCCACGTGAAAGTTTGAAATCCATGAGTTATTAAAAAAAATTATTCTTTTTTCAACAGATTAAATATGTCATCCTTTTTTAAACAAAAAGAGTAATTATTTCATTTTAAAATGTTTATTTTTACCCTTTATAAAATAATTTATAGCTACAAAAATATTTATTTTAGACCATAAATTTTAAAAGTCATTATTTTTTTTTAGCATTGTGCTAAGTCAAACTACTATATGTACATAAATTGAGGCAAAAACGATAATTAGGAATAAGATAAACCGGAAATTCGATTATCTTTAAATACAAGATAGAACTGAAGTTTACAAGACTTGAAGAATCACCACTATATCCAATTTCACAAGTGTCATTTTTTTTTATAAGAATTGAGATTCCCACCATTGAAACATTACAACTTCACTGTGCCAACCAAAAAGAAAAAAAACACAAGTCCATTGACTAAAAATTACAACCCTTCTGAATTCTATAATCTTATATGGATTGACAGCTGAAGATCAGCCAAGTATTATGGTACAGCACAAAAATCATGCATACAAACACCACAAATAACACCTACATATTCCAAACCTCACTTGTTGAAAGACATAATGCGCACCAGGGAAAAGCACAAACTAACAAATAGAACAAAGAATATATGAAGAGACTTTTTCCGGCAGCACAATACCTGCCCCCGTGGCCTCTGCCAGCAATGCAAGAACTCCAGACTTGGCGTCAAGTATAGAACATAGATAACCATGAACTTTTCAGTTCTTTTTTATCTTGATCCTTTAAGGTTAAGGTTGAACCATCTTTTCTTTGATGACTTGTCTTTGGAGTCTGAGCTGCCGTCTTCCCCTGGACTATCGGTTTTATAATCTTCACCAAGGACTTTACTGCTACTTCCATTACTGAAATGCCCACTTCCACTGACACTTAGATTAGCAATTGACCTTGAAACTGTGAATGAAGAGTGGATGCTGTCTCTTTGTTTCAGCATCTCATCGACCTTTACAGACAGCAGTATTTAATCAGCAACGGAACAATCAGGTAATAGAAGGAACCAAGCGAAGTAGCAACAACACAGTCAAGAGACGCATTGGAGATAGCTAACTCTAGGGAAATCTATTGCTCTAATTAGAATTTCAACAGACAATAATTTCATGAGAAATAAACCTGAAGAACTTCAAGAGGAACAGGGAACTAGATGAAAATCAAAGAGTTGGAGATAATATCTCACTCAATACGAGGACATTAATGAAAATGATATTTAGGCCATGAGACTTGCAGCAGTGAAACTTACAGACTGCTTCTCTTGGCTGTATCTGTTGGTTACTTCCTGGAAGTGTGCCAAAGCCTGTTAACATCACATGGAAAGTAGTATACAATGATGATATCTGAAACAATCAATCACCGATGATAAATACTGTCCAGAAGCAGACCTTTCTATATTCAACTTCGAACTGCCGAAGCTCATTTCTCTTCCTCAAAATCTGAGCCTCAATTTCCTTGAGCTTAACAGTAGTATCCTCATATGACTTGGCACAAAGAGCCTCAATTATGTAAGTAGCTGGCTTAAAGAAATTATCTCCTGCAGAACGGTTCTGTAGAGTGGCAGTAAGGGTGACTTATCTGTCAACTTTTCCTGCTCCAACCGTAAACGGCGAATATGTGGGTGCCAGCTTTTAGTTCTGAGACCTCACATGGTTGAAGGCCCTCCAACTTCTTAAAGAAAGCAGCTTCAGGATCCTTGGCCATTGCTAACTACAATATTTCAAATTATTATTAGTTCTGACAACACTGCATTAATGGATTTGACCAATCGGTTGATATTCACATACCGCATTTACAGTTGAATCCATTCTGTACACCTGAAAGTGCAAGAAATACATTCCTGCTGACGTTACCTTACCCGTTTTCTCGCTATCTTCCTGTATACAGTGACAGTTCATCAGGTTCATTAAGAAAATTTTGATCGATCAATTGTTTGGTTAGAATAGACAAGACATGCACAACATGTCCATATAAAATACAGTACACTAGCACACAGATCGCTGTGTGTTCAGAAC
>DF362519.1:0-14967 GCA_000787875.1 Solanum virginianum | reverse complement strand
CATGAATTATCATTAAAGATAGCCAACTAAATGACTTTTGACCAAAAACTTTATTACTTTCAATTGTCCAAATGAATGGTCTTCAATGTATTTGATGACATTCATTCTCATACTTTTAATTGTTGTTACTGAGATATTAATAGTCTCTCTCTCTTTTGGATAAAAGGGAGTGGAAAAAATCTGAGAGAATATCTTATCTTTTTTCTTGTTTATCTCTTTGGGTGGGTTTATATTATCAAATCTTTGTTAGATTATGGTCCTACTCTTATACTAGAAGAGCTTGTTGAATCCTGAGGGATACCCCCATGTCGAGTGAAATATCTTTAAGGATAGTGTCTTTTGATATGCCTCAAGCTACGTGAATTTTTCACAAGCGTTCGTGATGATGTTTGTGATGAAGTGTTCGTGTTAGTGATGATGTTTGTGGTCGAGAAGAAGAAGTCTTTCCCATAAATTTTTCAACAGTTGTATATCTGTAGAAGACTCCAATTATTCAAGAGTATACATAGCAATTAGGTTCCTTAAGTTTAGCTGTAGATTGTTGTTATTTATTGTATTTAAAGCTTAGATGCTAAAGGAATAAAATCGTCTTTCGACTACTTCTCTCTATCTGCTTTTTATATGGTATCAGAGCCTATAGCCTCTTATGAGTTAATTCAATTTTCTCTCCCTATCTATGGCTGCATCCCAAGAACACAATCCGTCCAGTTATTATTAACTCTAGTGATGCTATTATTATCAATATTAGTGCTTCTACTACTTCACGTATGGTTCATATGGTACAATTCGATCCCGCATCTCAGTTACCTATCAAATTGTAAGGTAATCTCATACTTCTTGACTTGAAAAATACGATTTGTGATACTACTCAATGGCTATCAACTCATGGACATCTTGATGGATCAAATCTAGCACCACCAATGAATGTTACTCAAGATAATTTTACGATGCCAAATCCTAGATATTAAATTTGATTCTCCTACAACCAATTGATCCTCAAGCAATTATGGCATCTGTCGATCCCACCATTATGTCTACTATTGCCACAACTCCATCTACTAAGACAGCCTAGGAACTTCTTCACATGACTTACATAAATGAGAGTTAGCTTTCTCTACCAATTACAAAATATCAAGAAAACCTCTAAATGTTGCAGAATACTTATAAGAGGTTTGATCTCTTTCTAATGCTCTTAGAGTTGCTGGTTTACCAATAACAAATGATGAACTTATTGTCAAGATTCTAAGTGACCTAGGCCCCGTGTATCGTGAAATTTCTTATTAGAACCCATATTTTGTGTATTGGAACAGTTAAGAAAATTTAGGACTAATGTGACATAATTGAAAAATTTGGGACTAAAGTAGCATTATTGGAGAATTCGGGACCAAAGTGACATTATTAAAAAATTTAGGACCAAAGAGGAATTTTTAAAAGTTGTTTCTTGAAGATAAGGTGGGACCCACTTGATGGGTGTTGAGTTTTAATTGGGCCAAGTGTGGTACACTTGGCAAGTCTTGTACATACATATATTTATATATGTAAGATTTTAGTATCTCTTATCTTCTTATCTTTATACTTAGAAAAATAAATAAATAACAAGAACGATGTTAGAACCCGTATTTTGTGCATTGGAACAATTAGGAAAATTTGGGACTAATGTGGTATTATTGAAAAATTTGGGACTAATGTGGTATTATTGAAAAATTTGGGACTAAAGTGATATTATTGGAGAATTCGGGACCAAAGTGACATTATTGAAAAGTTTGGGATCAAAAAGGAATTTTTAAAAATAAAATTATTTTGATGGTATAAACCTACTATTTTGAGTCTCCTAATTAGCTTAGAAGTGTTGTTGGAGCAAGAAAAGCCTTTGTTCTTCACTTTTGGAACCCTAGCTCATTTGTAAAGTTGAAGTGAAAAGGTATGATTTAATCTTATTTTATGGGTTATGAAGGTTGTATGTATGTTGTGGTATGTTGAAATGAAAGAAAATCATGAAAAATTGAATGTTGAAAGTGAGTTGTATCAAAAGTTGTTGGAGCCGTGTGGTGTAATATATGTTGTGTAATGTTGTATTGTGTTGGAATTATAAATTGATGTTTAGTTAAGTATGATATGGTCATTATAGAATGAAGAAAGAATTTGGAAACCATTTACATATTTATGTGGAATGTTGAGGTCAAATGAGTACATGTATGTTATGTGGTGTTATGTTGTGTTGGAATTATGTATGGAGGCCTAGTTAGTATATTATGATCATTGTAGTGTGAATAAATGGATGGAAATCATTTAAAAGTATAGGTGTGTATGTTGTCCAGTTGTTGTAAGTGTGTCAGGCTTTGATATGATCCCCGAGGGAACTCTATTCCCGCAATCCGAGCTTATGTATGGTCCGTCTTTGTTCCTTGACACTCTTATGTAAATTTGTCCTATGATTCTGTTAGTCTGCTAGAGGTCTGTGGATACATACACGTGTGGGTTGTGCCTAGTTTGTCTGATTAGACTTGGATAATCTGTTTGGTATGTTTGATAGGCGGTTTTAACCGCCATAGCAGCCTTATCAGCCCATATTTGCATATGTGATATTCTATTGATTCCGTTTGGACTCTGTTAATAACTATATCTATTCGGGGTACGATGGGGCCCTGTTCCATCCTATGATTCTGTCAGTTTGCTTAGAGGTCTGTGGATACATGCGCGTGTGGGTTGTGCCTATTTTGTCTGATTCATTTTTGGATAATCTGAGAAGAACCAGTATTTGTCTGAGAATTTCCTTAAAAATTGTATATGGGTTTGATCAGTTTTGAGAATCAATCTGATATTTGTGTTGGCATGAACTATCTATTTGAAAATGTGATTCTGCAATTGTGTTGGGTGCCCAATCCGAGCACTAGTAACAAGCTCACAAATCATGAGCTTTTCCTCATGCACCAAGATCTTGAGAAGTCATCCTCCAATATCATAGCTGCTGTAGCACAGAAGACAACTATGCCACATGTAACAAGTGAAGTTTTTATTAATCATTCATTTTGATAAAAAATTTTTATCTTTTATAATTTTGCTTATTTCATAAAAAAAAGTTTAATAAAAAAAAATTAATGTATTATTTTCTAATAACTCTATCCACCATTCTTATTGTTGACACCCAATTTTGACCTATCTTAACCCTTTTTTATGTTATTCAATTATTTAAGCTTTTTTTTAAAAAAACTTATATTTTTATTATATGCATAAGTTTATATTTTAGTGTTTACCCCATAAATTGTAAAATTTTGGCATTCGTAATTTACAAAAATATTATTATTATTATTTTACTCACTATTGGTATTTATCGTTTATTTGATTTTATAAATGTTTGAATGAGAAAATTGTATAAGTTATTTATCGTAAATAACATTGATTTATTTTTTTAATTTTTTTACATGAAATATAATTAGTGATTTAATAAAATTTATTACGTAGTAATTTAGTAGCTATTTATATTATATATTTTGATGAAATTTTACTTAGCCCCAATTATATTCAAATTTCAAAATTTTAAATTTGATAAAATCTTTTCATATTAAGAAAAATCCTCTTCAATATTTTTTCTTTTCATAGGAAGAATATTATTTTCCAAAAAAATCCCTCCTAATCAGATTTTCCTTATTATTCTACTCACTCAAATATCAATCCTCCCAAACACTACTCCCTAAAAATATTTTTTGTTCTTTTTTTACTCCCCTATCCCAACATATCTATCTCCTCTATCTCTCAAATTTTACTCCATCATATCTCTAAAATTTTTTTCTATCAATTCTAAAGGATTAAATGGGTTAGCTTTTGTCACTCCCTTTTAATAACATTACTTGGGACAAAAAAAAAAAAAGAGTCGAGGCTGTAATAAAGGAAAATGTCCAACACTACTCCAACAATAGTGAGACCATCTTTATTTCTCTCAAAACAACATAAAAGTTTGATAACATTTTTTATTCACCATTTTTTTTCTTTTCAAACTAGTTTGAATAAGGTTTGTTTCTTTAATCTTTAGACAAATATTATTTTGATTAAATACTTGAGAATATTCCTTCATTTTTTCTTCAAAGGGCACGCTAATTGATGTTGGTAAGGTGACATTTTTTTCTCTATGTGATTGGATTTCAAGATTTTCAAATATTTCCCCAGTTCATATTGTTTGTTTATAGTTTTCTTTTGTTCAAAAAGCTTTCACATGTTGGCAAAATTTGATGTATTTTAATAATTTAATAAGTTGGTTGTCACTTAGTTTATTCAATCTAAAGGAATAATTTTTGTGTTGTATTCAAGACTAAATGGTTTTAGATATCATAATGCTATTATTGCTATCCTAAGGTTGCTGAAATGGTGGTAAATGTTTTAATATTTTGATGATTCTGTTGGTTTTTGATAATAAATCAAGTAAAGAACTATCACTAATTACTATATATTCATTTTGGGATCCAAATTTGAATATTGAAAATTGTACCACGTCTTGTCCCTTGAATTTAAGTGAACAATCTCCAACTATACTTCTAGATTTTGTGTAGTCCTCATTTTTATCAATCAGTTGTCTCTCTCGGATCTTTTAATTGTTTTTCTTCTTACATACATTAATTAAAAGTCTTCATTACTTTATTGCTTAATCTTTCATTTGATTAATTAAATCTCAAGAATAAATATACTCTCACTGCTTTTTGAATATTATTACATGTACATCCTAATGGCATTATGTTGTTTGGAGTTTTAACCATGATGAGTGAAAGAGTCAACTCTCTATTTGACGTCGCATTTAAGAGGCCGCATGTGCAATTGGGGTAACTTGCAGTGTTCATCGACGTCTTTCATCACTCCAATATATATTTTTTTACTTTGGAATTATAGGGAAGGAGGACATATGATCTCATTCATGCTAGTGTCCTTTTCAATTTATACAAGGACAAGTAAGTTTTATATGCATTGTATTTTTATATTGCTAATTGAATTATTAGCATGTAGTTCATTGAGATAAAGAGCCTAATAGCACTGTGGTATGTTGTTTAATTTGTTTATGAAGTCTTATTATTGGTCATTCCTTGTTGCTACTTAAGTAAAATGACTTAATTGCTTCTATGTGCAAATTCTTTTTTTTTTCCTCCTAAAGCACATGAAACAGCTAAAATAGTCTCATGTTTTGAAAAAAGGAATAGTCTGGTGATCTATAAGGAAATTTAGACAAATCATCTTCAAGTTATATTTTTTATTACTCACTTTGATTCCTATATTTATTGTTGCACCTCATAGGATTAGTAAAACTGGTAAACAATTTGTACAATAGTGTGCCTTTTGATAGACAAAATGACCAATATACATGGCTCATTTCTGTGAAAAAAAAGGGGAAGAAGAGGAATATGAATTATTTTTAAAATATTTGGTGTGCTCTATTCGGATTAACATGTAAGCACAAAGTAATAATGTAGTTTTCTTAGATTCCCAAGAGTCGATATCTCCTAAACATAAACTCGTTTTAAGCCTTTTTCTTTTTTAAATATTTATTTTGATCAAATCTTTTAGTACTTCACTAGTTTAATTTTATATATAAAACATTAAGAACATACATACTCTCACCTCCCTTTTAAATATTTTTACATATGTGCCACAATGGATTGGCATCGTTTGGAGTTAAATTGCAATGAGAGGAGGGTCAACACGAGAAACAAGCTCAGGTGGAATCATCACCCCAAAGAGGACCAGGTACGGTGCGCTTTGGGATATGATGAAAAACACAGGCTATAACTGACTTATTATATGAACCACATACATAGCTTTATAAAAATTAAAGCAACTTGTTACTCCCTCCTACTCTAATTTTATTTGTTACTCTTTTAAATGTCTCAAAAACTTGACAACTCTTACTATTATGACAAATTATTGATATACTTTCATTAAATACAAACATCAAAAATATAAATATTTTAAGTTTTGTATGACTTTTGAAAATATTGAATCATTTTATTTGGTACTCTTGAATAATTTCTTTTAATCTTTTTAAGATATCTAAAAGGACCAATTAATAAAAATAGAATAGAGGAAGTAACATCGCATTGGGCCCGTTTCTAGCCTTGTCGTTTCTTGATCCCGCTCTTTTAACCTAACTTATGTATGATTAATTCATTATTTATTTTAGTTTCTCATATTTTAATCTCCTAGACCTCACTTGTGGGATTCCACTGGGTACGTTGTTGTTTGTCTCATATTTTAATCATCACCAAATTAATTAAGGTGGCGTGTATTTTAATAATAATTTATTTTCTTATGTGAGATGTTATAAATCATGAAAAGTGTGTAGAATGTTATGTACTGGTGGAATCTTTCAAATCTTGGACAACTTATCATTCATGGGCTTCCTTTTATTGTTCGCAACTCGACATCAGTTATCTTTACGAAATTTTTTGGTAGTTTGACGTTTTACCATATGACAGTCTCTTGATCACTACATTAGGCTCTTCTTTATATTGCCTAGACCCTTTAGACATATGATTTGGAAGCAATTGGGTTAGTTCTTTTATTTTATTTTATTTTATTTTGTATTAGCTTTCTCTTTATATTTATATTGTTCAAATATTTTAAGCATTTTATGGAGACCAACCAGGTTAGTCTCCTTTTCTTTTATCATTAATATTATCAATTTTATTTTATTTGACAACCTGAGAATATGCTTGCTTGATTGAATTAATAAATTTTGTGGCATGAATAGTTTGTATCTTATTTATTGTAATACATGTTAGAAATCTCATAACTAATCTTTTCTAAATCTTGAGGACATATATTTTTCAACATGTGATAGTAAATAAAATGTGAGTGTGTAATAAAATATTTTATTTCATGTTTCCTCTTTGTTTTATTTAGTTTACTTTGTTATTATCTTTTCTTTTATTTATCTTATTATGTTGCATGTAACTTTGTCACTTTAGAATGTTACAAGAATGAGTTTTTTACGCTAATCATGTGTCTATCTTTATTGTTCTAATTATATGTGAAAATTTTTATATCTTTAATATCTTATGTTTAGCCTGAAAATTTGATTATTTCATTGACCTTGCTTGTAATTTTTCACCCCCACATAAAATGTGAGATACGGTCGGTACAGGCATTTACAGACCTCGTAAGGTGCCTAACACCTTTCCTTCTAGGTAATTTGAACCCTTCCCAAATACAACCAAACCCCACTGGCATGCCACCCACAAATGTTCAACTTCCTATCCATCACTAACAAAATCCTTATCATGCAGGCTCTTCTGAGCCAACATTATACCCCCAAAATACTGGCCACATCCAAATCATACATCCCAAGACCACCGTTAACACCTCCTATGTTCATGCTCCTGGAAACTATAACCACAATCCTATATACGTTGAAACCACTCTTTATACCTATGACTACCATGAATTAGTATCATCCCAAAAGGATATGTTGATCAAATTCATGGCTGACAAATTGGATAGTTTTACCAATCGCTTGCAGCAGGTCGAAGCAAGTAAAAGGGTAGTTGGTTTGACTTACAAAGATTTATGTATACATCTTGATGTGGAATTTCCCGAAGGATATAAACCCCCCAAGTTCGAGCTATTCAGGCTTCAAGGTATGTTGCCAATCTCTTAACATTTCAACAATGATACCATCGGTTTGGATTATGAGGGAGAAGTGCCAAGTTCGAGCTATTCAAGGGTATTGGAGATCCTAAGGTCCAGTTGCGCATGTATTGTGACAAGCTTCCTCGGGTTGGAAGAGATGAAAGAATTAGAATGAAACTGTTTATGAGAAGTCTCATGGGGGAAGCCCTGACGTGGTATATTGACCAAGACACCCGCAAATGGTCAAGTTGGGTAGATATGACTTTCGATTTCATGGACTGATTCGGGTTCAATATAGAGAATGCGCCCGATTGGTTCTATATCCAATATATATATATATATATATAGCGCCCGAATGGTTCTATATCCAAAATCTGAAGAAGAAGCCTGGTGAGACATTCAGGGACTATGCCGTAAGGGTGGAGGTCCGAGGCTGCCAGGGCCAGGCCTCCCACGGATGAGTCTTAGATGAAAGATTATTTCATTCGTGCACAGAAGCCTCAGTATTACGACAGGATGATGCTCGTCACAGAGAAAAATTTTGTTGACATCATTAGGTTAGGTGAGAGGATTGAGAAGGGTATTAAGAATGGTACCATCATCAATTTGGAAGCTCTACAAGCCACCAACAAAGCACTGCAATATGGAAGCTTGCCGGAGAATCGCAAGAAAAAGAAAGTAGGTGCGGTCATGCTAGCGTACAAAAGCCCCATCAAACCACAAACTCTAACCCCACCTCTCTCTCATTATCCGACATCACCTTACCCTGTGCCTTATCCCCCTTATCTAATATATACTCCTTACCAAGCTCCCCCTGCACAATACCAACAACCCACATATCCTGTTTATAATACCTAACTAGCATACTATTAAACCACTCTACCACCACCACTATCTCCTCAACAACCAAATTACAGAAATTGCCCCAACTTTGACAAGAGGCCCACAAAAACCTATACCCCTCTAGCCAAACCTATTGCCCAACTCTATGAAAGACCAAAAGAATCCAGTTATGTCATACCAATCCCTACTTTATCATAGATACCCAAACCAAATGATATGATCCTAACAAAGTGTGCGCCTATCATTTCGGAATGAAAGTACATACCACGGAGGCTTGTCGATCCCTACGAGACAAGATCCAAAAACTCATAGATACCAAAACCATCCAACTCAAAGAACCTGTTCCTAATGTGTCTAACAATCCACTTCCTAATCAACAGGTGAACATGTTGGAAGTAGGAGAATCAACAAATTTGGAAGGATCCATATGGTTGGTAGAGCGAGATGAGTTAGTTGCTGTGATAAATCAAACACCTTTTGTGGTATAAGGGCATAAATATTGAGGTAAAAGTTGTTGCGCCCAAGCCTCCTTTTATAGTCACAAGCTCCTCAAGCAAGCTTTGTCAACACGCCATTCCTTGGAGCTATGACAAGGAAAAGACAATAGTGGAAGAAGTTGATATTGCCTAGGGGTTAACCCGTTTCGAAAGGATATTCACTTCAAAACACATGACTCAAGGAAGCTCGAGCAAGACCAAGCCTCCTATCATAGAAGTAAAAGAGAGTGGTGTGTGGAAGAAAATACAAGCTAAAGAGTATTCCATCACTAAGCAGTTGAGTAAGGTAACTGCTCAAAATCTCCATCTTATCCCTCTTGCAGACTTCTGAACTTCACCAAAAGGCCTTGATGAGACTGTTGAACAAGACCTATGTTCTAGCCAACATTACTGAAGGAGAAATGGCCCACATAGTTTGACAAGTGTTCGAAGCATATAAGATATCCTTTCATGAGGATGAACTTCTGCCTGAAAGGACCACCCATAATCGAGCTCTTTATATCACCACACTATACCAAACTAGAGTGATTACCAAGGCTCTAGTTGACCCAGGTTCCGGATTGAACAGTTGCCCACTTGGCACTATCACAAGATTAGATGTGCATCTAGTGAAGATTCAAACTTATAAGATGAATTTAAAGGTCTTTGATGGCTCCCAAAGAGACACTATAGGGGAGATCACCCTGGACATGACTATCGGTCCAATAACCTTCCCTATTGCATTCTAAGTGATAGACATTCCTGCTTTTTACAACCTATTACTTGGACGCCCATGGATTCACATGGTTGGAGCAGTGCCATCCACCCTTCATTAATGCCTAAAGTTTGAATGGAAGTACGAAGAGGTAATTGTGCACAGTGAGAAGGGGCATCCCGTCTATGCTGTTGAAGAGCAGGGTTATATAGAAGCCGCGATAAATTATTTTGTGAGTTTCTTAATTTAATATTTTCAAAGCAGTTTAATTATTTATTTTTGTGAGCTAGATCTAGATCTAACCTTTAGAAGGGGCATCCCGTCTATGCTGTTGAAGAGCAGGGTTATATAGATAGGAAATGTTCCACACTATGGAATTGGTAGGAGATATTGAGCCAAAACCATGGTATAGCCAGAAGATTTTAAGCATGCTACTATGGTTAGGTTATGAACCAAGCAAAGGGTTGGGGGCTAGGCTTCAAGGTATGTTGCCAATCTCTTAACATTTCAACAATGATACCATCGGTTTGGATTATGAGGGAGAAGTGCCCATGAGAATGGGGGCATTGGACTTCGAGCTGCTACATCCTTTGCCATCATTATATCAAACTTTCCAATTGCTGGGTTCCTCAAGAGCTATCTAGATGAAGAAGAAGACCTGCTGCAAAGTATGAGAAATTTATTCACAAAAGAGGATTTTCCTTCTGGAGCCAGAGAAGATTTGGTAGAAGAAGAAGCAAATACAAAAGAAAAAGCAGGGATATTTGATGTAATGAACGTGATGCTGAATTCAGTTTATAAGCCAGAAAAAGGTCTAGGAGCCAGATTGCAAGGGATCACCAAGCCCGTAAAGCCTCTATGTTATTTGACCAATTTTAGTCTAGGGTATGCATATACTGCGGAAGAAAATCTTGATTGGGAACCCCTTCCAGCTGGGAGCTATTATCCCTTGCCAAGTCTCGTACCATCCTTGCATTAGACTTTTTAATCTGCTAGTTTCATTAATGATGATACCAAAGATTTGTTGAAGGGGTTGTAAGGTTTGTCCTTGTCAGAGGTCAAAAAAAGAAGTTGCAATGTCGTAATCAATGAGGAGGAAAAGGAGAAAGCCCCAATGCAGAGAAAGGTCATGAAGACCATCGTTAGCAACTAGACCACTACCCCTTCTAGACCACGTCGGGCACTTGGGTAGCGATGGAAAATTGCCATTTTTCTTTTATGTTTTTCAAAATAAAGACTTTCCAATTCCTCTATTTAAGAAGAATTGATTCGCTAGCCTCCTAATTATGCGTTTTTGGACTTTTGTTGCATCTTCCGGGTAACTACCGCTCTTTAAGTATCCATGTATATCATCGTAATTGAGAAGTCTTTATTTTGAAAAAACATAAAAGAAAAATGATAATTTTCCATCGCTACCTAAGTGCCTGACGTGGTTTGGAAGGGGTAGTAGTCCAGTTGTTGACGATGGTCTCCATGGCCTTTCTCTACATTGGGGCTTTCTCCTCCTCCTTGTTGATTATGACATTGCAGCTTCTTTCTTTGACCTATAATAGGGACAAACCTGGCAACCCCTTTAGTAAATCTTTGGTATTATCATTTATGAACCCAACAGATCGAAAAGTCTGATGCAAGGATAATATGGGACTTGGCAAGTGATAATAGTTCCCAATTAGAAGGGGTTCCCAACTAAGATATCTTCCGCAGTATAAGCATATCCCAGACCAAAAGTGGTCAAATAATGTAGAGGCTTTACAAGCTCGGTGATCCCTTGTAATCTGGCTCCTAGACCCTTTCCTAGCTCATAACTGGAATTCAGCATCACGCTCATCACATCAAATAACATTGCTTCTTCTTCTACATTTGTTTCTTCTTCTACCAAATCTTCTCTGGCCGAAGGAAAATCCTCTATTATGAATAAATTCCTCACGCTTTCTAGTAGGTCTTCTTCTTCATCTAGACTGCTCTTGAGGAACCCAGTGGACTATAAAGTTTGATATAATGATGGCAAAGGGTGTTTCAGCTCGAATTCCAATGCACCTATTCTCATGGGCACTTCCCCCTCATAACCCAAACTGATGGTATCATTTTTGAAATGCTGAGAGATTGGCTCGGGCATTCCTTGAAGTCTGGCCCCCAGTCCTTTGCCTGGTTCATAACCTAACCATAGTAGTATGCTTAAAATCTTCTTGTTATACCATGGTTTTGGTTCAGTATCTCCTGCCAATTCCACAGTGTAGAATATTTCCCTGTCCATATGACCCTGCCATTCAACAACATAGATGGGATGCCCCTTTGTACCGTGCACCACTCTTTGCTCTCCTATTCAAACTTTAGGCATTAATAAAGGGTGGATGGAACTACTCCAACCATGTGAATCCACGGGCGTCCGAGCAATAGGTTGTAAGAAGCAGGAATATCGATCACTTAGAATGCTATAGGGAAGGTTGTTGGATCGATAGACATGTCCAGGGTGATCTCCACTATAATGTCTCTTTGGGAGCCATCAAAGGCCTTCACATTTATCTTATAAGTTTAAATCTTCGCTAGATCTAGATCTAACCTTTTGATAGTGCCAAGTGGGAAAATGTTCAATTTGGAACCTCGGTCAACCAAAGCCTTGGTAATTACTCTATTTTGGTATCTAGTGGTAATGTAAAGAGCTCGGTTATGGATAGTCCCTTCAGGAGGAAGTTCATCCTCGTGATAGGACATCTTGTATGTGGGTAGTAATATTGGTTGGAACATAGGCCTCGTTCAACACTCTCATCAAGGCCTTTTGGTGAAGTTCATAAATCTGCAAAAGGGACAAGATGGAAATTTGAGCAGGTACCTTACTCAACTGCTTAGTGATGGAATACTCTTTAGCTTGTATTTTCTTCCACACACCACTTTCTTCTACTTCTATAATAGGAGGCTTGGTCTTGCTCAAGCTTCCTTGAGTCATGCATTCTGAAGTCAATATCTTTCCAGAGTGGGTTACCCCCTGGGCAATATGAGCTTCTTTCATTATTGTATTTTCCTTGTCATAGCTCTAAGGAATGACGTGAGTGACAAAGCTTGCTTGAGGGGCTCTTGTGAGTATAAAAGGAGGCTTAGGCACAACAACTTCTACCTCAAATGGTTTGCATCCTTGTACTACAAAAAGTGTTTGATTTATCACAGCAACTAACTCATCTCGCTCTACCAACCATATGGATCCTTTCAAATTTGTTGATTCTCCTACTTCCAGCATGTTCACCCGGTGATTAGGAAGTGAGTTATTGGACATATTGGGCGCAAGTTCTTCTAGTTGGATGGTCTTGGTATCTATGAGTTTTAGGATCTTGCCTCATAGGGATCGACAAGCCTCCGTGGTATGTCCTTTTGATTCCAGAATGATAGACACACACTTAGTTAGGACCATACCATTTGGCTTAGGTATCTACAGGTAAAACGAGGATTGGTGTGACATAACCGACTTCTTTTAGTCTTTCATAGAGTTGGGCAGTAGGTTCGGCTAGAGGAGTGTAGGTTTTTGTGGGCCTCTTGTTGAAATTAGGATGGTTTTTGTAATTTAGTTGTTAAAGAGATAGTGGTGGTGGTGAAGTAGTTTGATAGCATGTTAGTTGGACGTTATAAATGGGATATATGGGTTATTGGTATTGTGAATGGGGAGCTTGGTAAGGAGTATATGTTAGATAAGGGGGATAAGGCATAGGATAAGGTGATGTCGGATAATGAGGGAAATGTGGGGTTGGAGTTTGTGATTTGATGGGGCTTTTGTGCACTAGCATGACCGCACCCATTTCCTTCTTCTTGCGATTCTCCGGCAAGCTTCCAGATTACAGTGCTTTGTTGGTGGCTTGTAGAGCTTCCAGATTGATGATGGTACCATTCTTAATACGCTCCTTAATCCTCTCACCTAGCCTGATAATGTCAGCAAAACTTTTCTCCGCGATGAGCATCATCCTATCGTAATACTGAGGCTTCTGTGCACGAATGAAATAATCTTTCATCTGAGACTCATCCATGGGAGGCCTGGCCCTAGCAGCCTCGGACTTCCACTTTACGGCATAGTCCCTAAATGTCTCACCAGGCTTCTTCTTCAGATTGTTGATATAAAACCATTCGAGCGCATTCTCTATGTTGAACCCGAATCGATTTATTAAATAGGAAGCTATATCTATCCAACTTAACCATTTGTGGGGGTCTTGGTCAATATACCACATCAGGGCTTCCCCCGTGAGACTTCTCATAAATAGTTTTATTGTAATTCTTTCATCTCTTCCAACCCCAGCAAGCTTGTCATAATATATGCGCAAGTGGGCTTTAGGATCTCCAATACCGTTGAATAGCTCGAACTTAGGGGGTTTATATCCTTCGGGAAATTCCATATCAAGATGTATACATAAATCTTCATAGTACAAACCAACTACCCTTTTCCTTGCTTCAACCTGCTGCAAGCTATTGGTAAAACTATCCAATTTGTCGGCCATTGATTTGATCAGCATATCCTTTTAGAAGGATTTTGATTCGTCGTATCATGGTTATAAAGAGCGGTTTCAATGTATATAGGATTGTGGTTATAGTTTGCAGGAGTATGAGCATATGAGGTGTTAATGGTGGTCTTGGGAGGTATGATTGGGATGTGGCTAGCTTTTTGGGGGTATAATGTTGGCTCAGAAGGGCCTGCATGATACGGGTTTTGTAAGTGATGGATAGGAAGTTGAACATTTGTGGGTGGCATGCTGGTGGGGTTTGGTTGTATTTAGGAAGGGTTCAAGTTACCTAGACAAAAAGGTGTTAGACACCCTACGAGGTCCACAAATGCGAGTCCCGGTCGTATCTCGCATTTTATGTGGGGGTGAAAAATTACAGGTAAGATCAATGAAATAATCAATTTTTAGGCTAAACATAAGATATTAATTAAACACATATAATTAGAACAATAAAGACATGCACATGATTCTAATCTATTTTGGGGCCGACTTTATCTTAGTTTATTAGCCACATATATGTATTTATAACATAACTAGTGATGTAGCAGCTTCCTAATTAAAATTTTGGGCCAAATGGATCTCTAAAGGTGATGGACTTGGGCTGCCTATGTGCAGATTTTTCTCTTCTTTTGTTTTGGCCCAATTAGTTAAGCCTTGTAGTATGTAGTTGGGCCTATTTAATCCTTCATGTTGGGCTATAAATATAGCCCACTTGTAGTACTATAACATGGGCTAAAGATACCTTCTTAACTCGAACTTTATTCATGATTGGAATTGGACAATTGCGACGTCGGGTCTCGTTTCCGTTTAACTCGCAAATTCAAGCTAAGGAAGTAGCTGACTCACC
>DF362520.1:21683-41442 GCA_000787875.1 Solanum virginianum | reverse complement strand
AAGTACATGATCCCATGGTATAATCAAAGGTGGTCTCTTATCATACATCAGCGCAAAGTTTCATTTGAGTTATTATTTCATATAGAGTGTTTCCTACCTTCCATATTCAGTACGTTATCTCGTACTGACGTCCCTTATGGGGGACTTGCATTTCATGCTGCAGGTACAGGCGCTAGTAGATCTCCCCAGTAGGAGTACAAGATATCCAGATTTTGTCATCAAGCTCCAGGTTGCTTTGGGGCTTTGCATGTCTAGAGTTTATGTTTTTGTATTGTATAGTTATATGGCTTGTCAGTGCTATTTACTTTTTAAAGGCATACTGAAGGTGGAATTCATTATATTGCATATAGAAAGGGCATAGATATAGTTGATTTTCTCGGGCCTTATCGGCAACGGGTGCCAGTCCGTCTTGACGGGATTTGGGGCGTGACACCAAACCTCTGCCCAAATTTATTCCATAAACAAAACCACCACAAATTTAAACCATAAAATCAAAACAAATTGTTACTCAATTTTATACTCAAATTAAACCACAATTCTACACAAACTCCTCCCCACTTTTTAAAATACTGCTAACTGTCAAACCTACTTTTAACTAATGAGTAACATCTGACCAAATTTATTTCATACACAAAACCACCACACATTTATACCATGAAATCAAAAATAAACTGTTATCCAATTTTATACCAAAATTTAACCACAATTCTGAAGAAACTCATGTACACTTTTTTAACCACTGCTAACTTTCGAACCTACTTTTACCTAATAATATCCCTAACCCCTGGCAAAATTTATTCCATAAACCAAAATCACCACACATTTATACCATAAAAAAATTATCACAGCTAACAATATGTCAAAGTAAATAAAAACTATATAATTATGCATACCTTGCATGACTTGATCTCACGACCATGTACTCAAAACCTCTGAACAATGCATAACGTCTCATCACCTCCACAAGAACGTTTTTGCTTTTGTAGATTTGATTGACTAGAACATTGTCATTTTGAATGTTGTCTATTATTTCTACATTGTCATCCTCTTCCGATATATATGATTGAATGGGACTCAAGCTTAGTGGATCTCTCATTGCAAATGACTGTGTCGAAGGTTCATCATTCCCACCGAAGAAAATGGTTTTCGTACAACTATTAACGCACGTTACACACAAATGATACTTGGAAAAGAAGTCCATGTTGGATTTTTTTTATCCAAGTACACTTGCACGCCCACATTTTTGTATATGCACATCGGTGGGGATTCATTTGTGACCTTATATTGCAGCACTATTTTAGTAGTCATTGTGTCAACACCTATTTTTGATGCAATAGTCTCAACCAATCCCTCGAATCCTGTTCTCGGGTCAAATATAACTCCTTCAATTTTGTAATTCACGTAGCGACCTGCGTATGTACATTGATGGATGAAAAATCAAACACAAAAAACACCCAAAACCAAAAAAAGGACTACCTCTGGTCAACAAACCATGACAATATTTTAACAACAATAACCATGAATTTGTACAAAGAATTAATATACTATTTTACACCAAATATAGACAATCATGATACACAACCTACATCAAACTTTCTGCAAAAAAAACAAGTAAGAAGAAGTAACATCAACCATACAAATATCATACAAATCCTACATCAACTTTGTACTAAAATGTCTACGAAAAAATGACCAACAATTATATTTTTGCGGGAATAAGAAAATCAAACTTGATGCATCCCATGTTCCGTCATGGTGAATCAAAATGGAGACACAATTCATACTCAAATTCGATCAACCAAACCCTTAATGTATATATTTTTTTTTCTAACAATCTTTATTTTTTCCTTACTTTGAACAACCTTTCATTAACTAAACTTTTTCTTTATGAAAAACTACTAATGGACTAATATTAACACGCCTCACTCACTCTACATTTTTGTAGTCTTTTTATCCTACTCATTACACTATGTGTAATATAAAAATTACTAAATATTTTACATACTTTCTGCACTTCTCCCAAAATAAAGTACAATAATTTATTACATTGATTGACTCACATATTATATATTTTTTTATACTTTTTTATTTATCTCTCTCCTATTAGCATTTATTGGTTACAAATGATTATATATGTTTTTTGCCGTTTTACATTTGCATTTTACCTTTTATTTTTTCGCTTCCATTTAATGCATCTCAGGTGCATTTATTGCATTCCATTCCCTTCTCCACGTTTTGACATTATTATGTTACTTTTTATTTTTGTTATTCCTTATTAATATGGGTAATAAATGATTCCACTTTTATGTCATTTCATTGGTTTTTTTTTAATTAATTTTTCTATTCCATTTATCATTTCTGCCAATGCTTTGGAGAATTACATTTGCCTTTTCTTTTCTTTTTTTCTTTTTTTTATTAATGATCATTTATTGCATTTAATGCTCTCACTTTATGTCACTTTCATATTTTTTTTTTTATATTTTCACTTTTTTTTTCACAGCACTATAAAATGATTTTCTATAGCTTGATAATTTTTCTTGACATTTATTAGTAAATTAACTTTTATGGCACAAAAAGATAATTTTGACTCTTAAAATGTATAGTATTGAAATTCACTCTTGGATAATCAATCAAAAAAATAGCTAAGGCAATGGGCTTCAACTTCTTCTCTTTATGCATAGGTGTCCTTTCATATCAAGTTCAAGTTAAAACTAATGATATAGGGTAAGAAATTGAGAATAAAAGCAAACTTAAATGAGTTACTCAATCGCAGGATTTATTTAGGGATCATTTGGTAGAGTATATTAGTAAAAATAATGAATACATTAGTTTGTGTACCTTGTTTGGTACATTTTTTCACACTATGGTTATACACTATTGTGTATTAAGGTGTGTATTAATAATATCACGAATTTTAGGTATTAGTAATACAAAGGGGTTTAATACATGCATTAACATGGTTAAAGATCCAATTACCCTTCAAAACCCCTTTTACATCTCTTTACACCATAATTGTGGAGGATATTTTTATAAAAATACATAATTTTATGCAATGCACGTTAGTTTTAATACACCAAATTAAACAATGCATAAAAAATAATCTATAGATAATTAAGGCAGACATAACCAATACACTCTGTTTAGCAATTTCTTTTATTCACCCAACCAAATGGTTCCTTAAATACAAGTGAACATAACTAACTTGACTAACTTTCACGAAACTAACTTGACTAATTAAGGAACTAATATTCTAACAACTTTGATCTAATCTTGTCGATGAGATTAGATATCCAATTCAAATAAACTAAATCTATTCCTATCAAACTAACAACTACAAGTTTATCTTAATACACCCTCTTCAAGTTATGTTGTTGAGAGACCTAAATAAGATGTTGTTCGTCGAATCCAAGGGTGAACTAGTTCTTTCATGTTGTTGTAGGTTCAGCTTAGTTTTAGTCCCTTCTATTCGGACTTAGACCTTTTAGATTTTTATTACATTATTGTTTCATGTCGAATTCCCTTGTCTTAGACCTTGAGCTAGAACTTTAGTGTACAATGATTTTCATACTAGAGGGAATATTTATTTTTCGGATTTCTGTTGATAGATTTTTTTTAAGTTTATGAGAACTCAGTCTTAAAACTATATTTGATCTCTTTCCTCTCGTTGAATACACGTTTGGGGTAATAGTTGTCGTTGTTGGGTTAGTATCTGGTTCTCCCATGGATCGAAGGATTAGTGTAGATGTCACTTATAGCAGGTCAAGATCGTTACAATATCTATCAAAATATCATGGCATATTTAAAATTGAAAATTTTTATTATACTTTTATTTTTTTAAAACATCGTGATTAAACAAATATATCATATAAAATAAATAGATTAAAATCTATCTTTGAGAAGAAATTAAACAATGCCAAAAATATATGAAATTCGATTCAATAATGTGGTCAATCCATTTGGGAAGAATGAGATATCGCTTATTCATTGATTCAAAGTTTAGTTTTGTAGGATAATCAAGTAATGTCATATTTATGTAATTATATGACTAAAAGTTCTCATAAGAAGATTGCAAACTCTAATAAGCAAATTCTTGGATTATTGTGGTTTACATAACTCTGTTTAAGTGAGTGTATTAATAAGAAATCTCAAAGATTGTTGTTTTTGATTTGTCATTTGATATTTGATATCTATATTAAAGTTTTAATTAAATTGAATTATGTACTATTAAAAGAAAAAACATTTTTAATATAATATTAATTATTCTCGAGACTCGAATCTAAAAAAATAATTTAATCGGTTGATTATCTGAACTTTTATCTTATTAGTGAGTGTTCGATTTCTCATCTTGTACTCCCTTCTCCCATTTCCCTTTTTTCCGACCCCCCCCCCCCCCCTTTTTTCCCTTTTTTCCCCCCCCCCCCCCCCCTCTTTTTTTTTTACAAATTTTTTTTTTAAAAAAAATTGAGTTTATTTTTCTAATTAAGTATATTCATTCTATACTATTCACTATCCAAATAACAAGTTACTTACAATCTTATTAATTTTTGGTATTCAAAGTTTTCATCACAATACTATATGTGTCTAAGTTTTTATCGAGATTTTTGTCAATCTTTAATATATTATTTTTTATATTTTAACTTATTTGGCACTTGATTTGGAGTATAAAAGTTAAATTAGCTAATATTTAATGTGACTTTAAATATAGCATCTTTATAAAAAATAAAAAGCTATAAATTGCGATGGTGACAATTCAAACCAATTAAAAATTATTTAAAAAATTATAATAAATAAATATCTTTGAACTATTCAAATTATAACTAAAAGAAATAAATTGAAACAGAAAAATAATTATTCTTGCTAGCTTAGTACTCAAAAACAAATGACAAGTGGTTTGATGTCTTTCAGTTGTCTAATAATAAATAATAGACTGGACCCTCGAAAATCGAATGGTAAAAATAAGTGATAATATTGACCTCTCCAATAATTTGGAGAAAGAATACTATTCTGTCCACTTGTCAATGTTACAAAAAATATTCGTCTCAAAATACTTATTAATTAATATATTTTAAAAAATAAATAACATTAATTATTTTATTTTTAAAGTAATCAATTTATTTTTAAAATATAGTGATAAAGGATGGACAAAATTTCTATCATTAGTTATAGAATATAATATCTTCGTCTTCACCTAAATACAATTTTCTCTAAAGTAAGAAAAGCTAATTAATAATATTTAAATCTTATTTTTTTTATAAGCATTTCATATACATTTAAGGATCGACTAATTTGAATTTTAGTGACAAATAAATATTTTTAGGATAGATTATTCCCTAATAAAGATATTTTAATACAATTATTTAATTTGTATTTAAACTTTTTTTACAAATAATCTCATTTAGATATATGGTGTTTGAAATTAGCTTTAACATGATCAAACTTCAATTAAAATACCTAAAGTTATATAAAGAGTAAAGTCCATGTATTTTTGTGTGAAATTCAGATAAAAATAATTGACTTTTGTCATTTTTTTCAAAACTTCAACCATATATGATTGAAGTTTTATCATTCTTATCCAACAATAATTATTTTCGTTTGAACTTCAACTATATATTAAGAACTTCAAATAAAGATAACTGAAGTTAAGCAAAGAATAATTAAGCTCCAGCCATATATGACAATTATATTCAGGCTATATGAAAATTAAACTTTTGTCATGTATGCTTGAACTTCAACTATATGACAAAGTTCAAATACTGTGTCCTAAGTTAGATTCTTTCAAAAGTAACTTTAGAAACTATATATCTAAAATCATCGCTTCACCTCTATTAAAGACGATTTCATAATTTTAAAGACTCAAGTTCGAATAAAAAGATACCATGATCTTTAATACTAACTCGTAAAAGTTCAAAATTCCTTGCCAACAAAAGTAAAAGGTTTGTCTTCTGAGTCGAGCTCGTCATTTCAGGCTTGTGTAGTGTTGATTACCTGTACTATATGATTTACAAATTATTGCATAGAAACAAGAATTTGCCCTGTGCACATTCAAAAGATAGCGGCTACAAGTTCCCCTTATCATTAACTCGTAAAAGTTTTATATGATTACTCGATCCTCGTGCACTACCAAACTTTGTATTTTGGCTGTATTTTAAATACCAAACTTTTTGTATTCTTTATTCCGTGTTCCATGCGCGGACAAATGCGCAACCGTACAAGGCGTTGAGGTATTAATTTAAGCTTAAATATTGTCTAATAAACACTTGCTTTTATAAATAAAAAATATATTTTACACAAGATTGATACAATATTTTAATGTATAGCACAATTAAAATAACATAATTATTTATTTAAATAAAAAAGGTAGCCAGCAACATCAGCAGGTTTCATACTTTTCATATGAAGATGACAGCTAGCCAATAGAAAATATTAATTATTTACGTAGCATAATTCCTGGAATCTCGTGTCAATCAAATGATTAAATTAGACTGTGTATTGATAATGATACACATAGTGTAAATCACCTGTAATTATTTATACTCATATATTAAAAATTCATATTACATCATTTGATTATAATCGCGGAGAATTATTAATGGTGATGATTGATTTTCATGTGATCACATAACACACTCTATTTGTATTGTGATCGTAACTGGTTTCACTTGATCACATATACCAAATAAATTTATGTGAATCTCAAATCGAAAAAAGATGTTAAATTCTGAAATCTAACTTTTAATTATTTTTAAGATAAGATTGAGTGAATCTTTTTTTCAAACCTTTCATATTTCAATCTGAAATACCCCACTAAATTCAAGAATATAAAATAAAGCGAACGGAAGCTTTAATTATTTTTAAGATAAGATTGAGGGAATCTTTTTTTCAAACCTTTCATATTTCAATCTGAAATACCCCACTAAATTCAAGAATATAAAATAAAGCGAACGGAAGCATCAAGTAAACCATTATTGTACAAATATTCAAAACAAAACTTGGAATGTTACAAAGTGGAGGGATATGTGGTGATCTCGTGAAGGTAGGATCTAAAGAAATTTAGGGGGAAATATGATGATATAAAATTATTATTTCAAATGAACTTGTGATTTTGAATTATAAATGGGAAGATATATTATTTAATTTTGATTTTTTCGATAAAAGAAAGTTTAATAAATACATTTAAACTATTTTTATTTTTTAAGTTTCATATATAAATTATCAGTTATTAGTTTGAAAAATATATCCTACTATTTTAGTGGTGTGCATAATGTACTTTCTCTTTTATTTAAAAAACCGTTACCACATATGAATAATAAACTTCACCTTAGCAGAAATTAAATACTTAACTATTAGTATCATTTAAAAATTAAAGTATCAGTATTCCCAAAGAAGAAATTAAAAAAATTTAAAAATAAATGTATAAATACTTTTTTACATTTTTCTCATTATAAAAAAAAAACACAAAAAAAAAGGGAGCGGAAGATTCGGTAGAGTGGGGAAGGGCTTTTTAAAAACTTTTATACAAAATAAAAAAATTTAGGGGAAGAGTGATATTTTAAAATTTTTAACTTTTAGCTAATATTAGTATTTTATTTAATTTTTATGAGGATGTAGTATTTTGTTCATGTGAAATATCATGTTGCAATTGTTTAGTTAAAAAAAAATATATCATACACACCATTATGAGAAAGTAATACTCCTTTGTCCCATTTTAATTGAATTTGTAAGGTAATGCACATATATTAAGAAAAATATTCAACGATAAAAATTTACATCATACTTTTAACTATGACCCTTTGTGAAATCATACATGTAGTGTAATTTATCTTCCAAAAAATATTAAACTTCAATAAATGAAAGGACAATTTCAATAAATGAAAAGACAAATATGAAAAAAATTTCAAACATTCATCTTGAACTTTAATAATTCAATTATTTTGAACATTAAAAAAAACCTCAAAAATTCAATTAATTTACTCATATCACTCAAGAAAATCCCAATGGAACAAGCCAAAAACTAATTCTCTACGAATCTAAGCTCCATTTAAGAATTTACCGCTAGCCAATTTAAATATACCTACCCCAAAAGAATCTAATTTTGTGATTCTTGAAAAATCTCACCAAATGCTACGTTTCCTTCCCTTTCTGTCTATACCATTCCTCTTCCCCATCAACTCCACCACAAAAGCTAGGTCAAATCCAATTAATATCCTCTGATTCTAAATCATTCCTTTCATATCTATATCTAGTGAAGCATCTGTCACATTAACTTCACCTTTTCTTTTTTTTACATAATTTTCCAGAAAAAAAGGCAATTATTGATCTATAATTGTTTTGAAGAGATAAACGATGGAGGTAGCTGCTGTTAGAAAACATAAACATGTTGTAAAGATTTGCCAATTAAGTTGCCTTCTCTTTACTTCTACTATTTAATATCCTCTCTATGTTGCGTCTTTGCAACACATTGTTTTTCCATTAAGTAGACAATTTATTTGAAAGATGATGTCGACGTTGAAATTGAATCATCATGGATGGAATTTGGGAGTGGGGGAAAAGTTTGATTTTGCCACCATCACGCGGGGAGGAGGAGGTGGTGGATTTTTAAGATTTGGAGGAATGAGAAACGACGAGAAACAGGGGATTTGTTTGAATTGTTGTAGCGGGGTTGAGAATGGTAGAGTGATTACTATGAGTGAGAACGATTACTTCAATAGCTCGATAGCATCAGTGACTGATTCAACAGCAGCGGAAGACGAATTTGTAAGGATGATGAGGGAAGCTCAGCCGTATTTTCTTGCACATAGGGATCGGACATTCGTTCTCCTTCTGTCTGCTGAGATTATTGATAGCCCTTACTTATCTTCCATACTCAAGGTACGTCTCGAGTTCAAGCCATCTATTTTGAATATCAAATTATGTAAAAAAATAATAAATAGTTAATATGTTATTGTATATTCATATTTTTAAGTGTGAATCTAATATAAATATGTTTTTGTCAAAAGAATTCAGCGTAAAAATGGTGATTGTTGATGATGATAAGATAAATAAGATTCTTTCACTTTAACAGAGGTTTCAAGATTTAATTATAAATTTACGTGAACTCAATAATTATATATTCTTCATTTTGATTCAAATATGATATTTTGATTTGATATGAAATTTTTGTTAAAAAAAATTTAAATATTGTGTGCATGCGATTCACGTGTAATATTATTGCTAGTGTGAGCACGAAATAAAATACTTTTAAGAATATTATATTTTTAAATAAAATTAAAAAATTATGAAAGTGAAACAAAGGATTATATTTTCTTTGACTAATTTATGATTGCCTTTTGTTGAAACTGAAGGTCAGAAAAAAACAATTGTAAACTTAGTGGGGGTCGAAAATATTTTAATAGTTATAAATTATTTTATTATAATAAATTAAATTATATTTAAATATTTTTATTTGTAACAAAGGGACTTAATTAACTTTCATGGTTGAGAGTGTCTCCGCAGAGCGCCACCGACATTATCTTAACCTAAATAAGAAAACCGGTCGAACCGGACAGACCGGGTTGTCAGTTAACCAGTAGCGTTACCGGTTTCTTACGGTTCATGTCCATTCCGGCTTCCGGCGAACATTTCTTCTTCAAAATTTTCCGACTCCATTAATTCCCAATGGCAGCTTCACCGTCAAGCTCTTGTGCTCCGGTTATTAGGCAATGTAAGCTGCCAAGTTTTTCTCGCAGCAATTTTTGGACATCTCCAGTTGGAAATTGTTTCCGACGGAGACGAAAGGTGTTATCATTTAGGTTTAATTTTTCGAAGAGATTCTCAATTAGGTGCGGAGAAACGGAGAGCGCAGCTGGTTATTCCGACGTGAGCAGTGCCGTAAAAGATGACTTATTCGTTGGGTTTTTTCGAGAAGCTTGGCCTTATTTCCTTGCGCATAGAGGAAGCACTTTTGTTGTTTTAATCTCAGCTGAAATTGTTGATAGTCCTCATTTGGATCATCTTCTCATGGCATGTTCCTCTTCTTAACTTTGTCTTCTAGTTATCTACACGGAGATCACCATCACTCGTTTGGCTATAGATTTTGAAGTTGAAACTTGAAAATTTGAGTTTTCTAAGTGTTGATTGGACATGCATTTTACCTGAACTTTTTTTTTTTTTGAAGTTTTGTGAGTGAATTTGAAATAAATCTATGGCCAAATTTAGCTCAATTTGCTTTTTCTTTTCCTTTTCTAGTAGTGGAAGTTCAAGTTTAGATTTATTTTTTTGTAAGGAAAAAGATTTTGTTGGAGATTTTTGTAACTTTGCGGCTTAGTGTGTGATTTAGAGAAGTTTAAACTCACCAAAAATTTAAGATTCGTTTGAATGAAGTGAAATGGATATAGAAGATTCATACAGTTAATTGGATTAGTTTGGGATTGAGTAGTGATTGATTGTTTATTTGGTAATAGTAAGTTCATTAGTTTGTTGATTTATTCTACTTTCTGTAATGCATGACGGTTTGATTTATGCACAAACTTTGCAGGATATCTCTCTCCTTCATGGACTGGGGATCAAGTTTGTTCTTGTACCTGGAACACATGTCCAAATTGATAGGTTTCTGGCTGAAAGAGGTGAGAAAAATGCTGTTATTTTCTTTTCTTGTTCATTTTTATAGTGCTAGTTTGTCGCTACATGTTTTTTTCACTATTTCTGATTCTGATAGCAGATAACTGTTATTTTCTCTCTTTTTTTTTAATTGTTTTTATTCTTAACGATAGACAAAAAATTTCAGCTTACACTCCAGTTACATTAGGTTGGTGTTTACCAGGAGTCTCATATTTTAGTGGAAGACTTGTTGTTTTAGAGAACTCATAATGTAGTTTTAAAAACACACTGAAGTACATAGTATTGGAATGAAATGGAGTTGAATTTGAATTCACTTGATTCATATAGCTGCTGTTGACTTGTTTGTGATTGCTAAAAAGTTAATTAATTAATTAGTTATCTTAGATGGAATTTTGATGACTTTGTCGTAAGTCTTGACTATAATGTTTATTTTCCTCATCTTGATGTTATCATCCTCTAGAAGGTGTCCCGTTGTTGGTACATGTATCGTCCTATATAGTGAAGGGAAACAATCTAGGCATGTTTTATGCTCAAATTCTGAAGATATTAAGCTAATAAAAATCAGGAAAGTCTAAATGATATTCTGCCTCTAATTTGGCTTGATAATTGCTTGGGTCTGCTCTAAACTGGGAAGACTTCAGGTTAAAGCTTGATCAACTTGCTAATGATGAGCTGGAGCTCATAATCTAGTAAATACTAAATAGTTTAGATGCAAGATCCTATCTAAAAATTTCTACAATTAACATGGAGAAACCAAAAGCTTCCGCAACCATTTTCATTCATAGAAAGAGAAATCAATAACATCAACGGCCTCAATAATTATGCATTTAAAAATAACCAGAAGTTGTATGCAAAACATTACCTTAGATAGGAAGGAGTGGGGGTCGCGAATTAGAGTAGCAGGCTAATAGGTTAGTAGGGTTAGGTTGATGCCTGACTGTGAGGTATAGTAGGGTAGTAGGATTTATCGCGTCTTTTTATCCGGTGTTGTCATTATCTATCTTATATATGTTAATTGTCTCATATTTACATACTGTCATGTGCTTTTCATTATTAGTCGCTCTTTCTGTTCCATTTCTCTTCCTTTCCTTTTTTCCATATCTAGTTTATTCTGCTTATGGGTTTTTGTGACGAGGGTTCCTTGGAAACAACCTCTCTACCTCTATGAGGTAGTGGTAAGGTCTGCGTACATTCTACCCTCCCCTGACCCCACTTGTGGGATTCCACTAGGTATGTTGTTGTTGTTGTATATTTTTTGCTTTTCCCTGAACTACAATTTTTTTCTCTATTCTAAGAAGATTAATCTCGAAAGCAAGTGATTTGATAACTCTTTCTTACAGGAAGTGAGCCCAAGTATGTAGGCCGCTACAGAGTAACAGACCCTGATTCGCTGATGGCTGCAATGGATGCAGCTGGGAGAATTCGTCTTATGATAGAGGCAAAGTTGTCTCCTGGGCCATCATTAACTGGTGTACGTCGGCATGGAGAAAATAGTCGCTGGCATGATGGTGTTAGTGTTGATAGTGGTAATTTTCTAGCAGTGAAGGTGAGAATATAAAATCAAAGCATAACATAAATATTATGAAATGTATTTTTCATTCTTTTGGGGTTTTAAATTTTCTGCATGATTGTCATTTCAATTATGATGAGCCTGACTTGGGATTTTCATTATGATTTCGGCAGAGAAGAGGAGTTGTAGAAGGAATCGATTATGCAGCAACTGGTGAAGTAAAAAAGATAGATGTTTCTCGGATTCGTGAGAGGCTTGATCGGGATTGCATTGTGTTATTGAGCAATCTTGGTTATTCCAGCTCTGGAGAAGTTTTGAACTGCAAGTATGGTTTATGGCTTTTGATAGGTATCTTTGTTGATGTCATGCATCATTAGTCCTGCATCTTGTTCTACTTAAGTCTCTAAAATCAGCAAATAAACAGAATTTCAGGAAGCTATATACTAAAGTATAGTCATACGTAAGACTTAAGCTTAGTATTGATCAATTTTCCTGTTCTACAACAACAACAACAACAACATACCCAGTGAAATCCCACAAGTGGGGTCTGGGGAGGATAGAATGTACGCAGACCTTACCACTACCGAAGTAGAGAGGCTATTTCCTGGGAACCTTCATCTCAAAACCCATACGCAGAATGGACTAGATATGTTCAAAAGTAAAAGCAAGCACATGACAATACGAAAGTATAATACAATTAACACATAAACAGCAAATAATGACAATTACATGCTAGAAAGAAAACACTACTACTCAACCCTATAAGGCTCCCTGACCTACTAACCAATTATCCTACTATTTTAATTCGCGACCTTCACTTCTTCCTATCTAGGGTCATGTCCTCAGTGAGATTAAGTTTCGCCATATCATGTCTAATCACCTCCCCCCAGTACTTCTTCGGTCTACCTCTACCCCTCTGAGTAACTCCTACAACTGGTAAGTTGCCATTTTCATGTTTACTTTAACTTATGGACATTCTCCTTTGTCTTTGTTTAGTCTTCAACTGCTTGAAGGCACAAACTGCTCCTTCTTTCTTCTTTTTTTTTTTTTTGTGAAAACTCATGCACTTGGAAGATTACAACAACAACAACAACAAAATACCCAGTGAAATCCCATAAGTGGGGTCTGGGGAGGGTAGAATGTACGCAGACCTTACCACTACCTCGTAGAAGTAGAGAGGCTGTTTCCTGGGAGGCCTCATCTCAAAACCCATAAGCAGAAAGGACTAGATATGACAAAAAGGAAAGGGAAGGGAACACAAAGAGTGACTAGTAATGAATAACATATGACAATATGTAAATATAGTACAACTACCACGACCTCTCACACCTCCTAACAGGAGCATCAGTACTCCTTCTCTGCACATGTCCTAACTCATGCACTTGGAGATTGCAATACTAAAATCTCATTGACAGGATCAAAATCCTGAAGTCTATCAAAAGGAAGTCTTCTAGTGAAATCTTAACACGAAAAAGGGAAATCAACTCGCAAGAATGTGATTTATGCCTTGGGTCTGTGTCATGCTGTCAACTATTATCAGAAGAATGTAACATTAACTATTATAAAAGAAATGTTACTTCAGGTTGATCTCTTTTTGGTCACACTTTTTGGTTTATGTATACTTGATTGAATAGGTCACACTCAACTTGGGTGGTTTTTCTTAAAGTAACATTTATTTTACCTATCAATTAATTTCTTCATAATTCATGTAGTTTAGATGCAATCGAAGACTCTCAACAGAGTGATGAGGAAGTAGACCAATAACTTTCTTTGCGCTTACTTCTTTTGTTAGAAGATAGAACTATTTTCTTAGAAAAAATATTGTGCACACGTGCGTATATGGGACAAAAATGACTCCCATCTACTGGAAGGGTGGTGTGGATGGATTTGTTGAGTTAAAATTAGCTTAACGTTGGACTTTGAACACATCTTTATCCCTCACTATTGGTAGAAAGCCAATATTTTCACGATTTTATGTGTGTCAATGCCCTCTGCGGGAATGCTATTTTCTTACATCATTCTGCTTTTCTTGGGAACTTAGCTTGTTTTAAACTGTGGTCATGTGTTTGTGGAGATTACTAAATCTCATTTCTTAATGTGTACTAGTTTTTCAACTTTCAATAGAACTATTTCTAATTAATTAAGCTAGATGCTCAGTACACCCCATTTTTCTGAAACTACCATTACGAGTCAGCTTTTTGTGGATATGTTAAGTGTGTCACAGCCCTCTGTGTGGATGCTTATCTTTTAAATCAATCTACTATCTTGGGAACTCAACTAGTATTACACAGTGGTCATCTGTTTCATGATCCCCTGCGGAGTTAGTTCATTTTGCAATTCCTAATGTGTAACATGTTTTTCTTTTTTCTATAAGCAATTTCTGATTGATTAAGCTAGATTCTCAGCACACAACAATACCGACTCTTCAATCACGACTCAAGTGTTTTGTGGATATGTTTTCTCTTTCCCTCTTATGTTTTGCCTTGAGTTTTAAGATTGATTATGTGCTCTATTTTATTGAAGCACATATGAAGTTGCCACAGCTTGTGCCTTGGCTCTAGGAGCAGAGAAACTGATTTGTATTATAGATGGTCCAATTCTGGATGAGTCTGGCCGTCTTATTCGTTTCTTGACTCTTCAAGATGCTGACATGCTGGTTCGTAAACGAGCTGAACAAAGTGAGATAGCAGCTAATTATGTAAAAGCTGTTAGTCAAGAGGACTTCAATTGTTTAGGTCACAATGGTTCCAATGGATCAACCTCTTCCTACAATATGAATGGTTTTAGCCAAAAATACACTGTTTTTCAGAATGGCGTTGGTTTTGATAATGGGAATGGGCTTTGGTCCAGTGAGCAGGGTTTTGCCATTGGAGGACAAGAGAGGCTAAGTCGACTAAATGGCTATCTTTCAGAGTTAGCTGCAGCTGCTTTTGTGTGCCGAGTAAGATCCTGGCTGTCTAATCACTCTATCTGCAGATTTATACCTGTGTCTAACCTAGACAATAATTGTCATGTTATTTACCCAAACCTTAAATATACAACAGCAAAATTGCACGTTCTCTAAACTTGATCCTTGATGGCTAA
This sequence comes from Solanum virginianum, assembly GCA_000787875.1. Classification (NCBI taxonomy): domain Eukaryota; kingdom Viridiplantae; phylum Streptophyta; class Magnoliopsida; order Solanales; family Solanaceae; genus Solanum; species Solanum virginianum. The sequence goes on along the minus strand of DF362520.1, from coordinate 26,252 downwards.
TGGGATAGATTTTGGAAGATATCTCTCTGTGCTGTTAAACTTTTTTTTTTTTTTTTATAATTATAGCTTCTGCAGTAGAAAGATCTATGTTTACAGTATACTCAACTGGTTTCATGTTATGACATACTATGGCTATATGGTTTGCCACGTCTAGTAACTATCAACTTTCACAGTGATCTATGACTTATCATCTCACTGCTTCGCTTGATGGAATTATCATGTCTCTACTAAATTGACACCTCATTTATCAATATGATATCTCTATTGGCTTATTGGTTAAAACTTTTGCCAATTATGTACTCCATTTGCCATCAGGGAGGTGTTCAAAGAGTTCACCTGCTGGATGGTACTATTGGTGGAGTTTTACTAAAGGAATTGTTCCAAAGAGATGGAGTTGGGACAATGGTAGCTAGGTATGCAAATCTTGACGAAATATTGATTGTAATTCAGTCAAGGAATGTTGATATTCATTTTTCCACATTTTCTTCATTTCCTCTTTTAAGTTCATCAATGATATTCACTTTTCTGTGTTTTTGAACTGTCAAATCCATGGTAAAAATAGTTTACTGTCAAAGCAAGTCGTGAAGACAAAATCATGATTTACAATCAACAAGCTCAGTAGTTTAAGAGTAACAAATTGAGCTAATGGGAGCCACCTTTCACCATCATGGTTAAAACACCACTAAAGGTGAAGAAGAATAGCAGGAAATTTCTGTGCTATTGTTTCTATCCAAATTTGACATTTTATTTTCATAGTGGAGAAATCCATGGTGCAACTTAAAAGATTCAATCCCTGAGGACACAATTTGGCATATGACGAAATAATATCCAGAATCTATGGAGATGTTTTACCAGCTACTTATGTTGCCTAAATAAACTTGGCCTTCTTTTTACAATATTGATATATAGAACTCCAAGAGCAGTGAATCTGCATGTCTCTGATCGTCTGATCCACCCCCAATTTGACATTGGTTCTCACCACAGAAGTTCATGATTTACCCTGTCTCTAGAATTAATAGTTGTAGTCTCAGTTGGTAATTATGTCGGGCCATAGCTAATTGATATTTTCTATCCTTCTTATGACTATCCTTTGACTAAGATGTGCATGAATCTCTCTTCCTCAGTGATCTTTATGAAGGAACACGGATGGCTAGGCTATCAGATATTCCTGGGATCAAACAATTATTACAGCCTCTAGAAGAGTCTGGAACATTGATCAGAAGGAGTGAGGAAGAGGTCACTCTTGATGCTTTTTATTATGCTCAAATAGTTACTAAATCAGCTTCGATTTGATTATTGTTATCTTTTTCATGATTATGTGTTTTTAACTTGTTCTAGCTGGTGGAGGAACTGCATTCATTTATTGTTGTGGAGAGAGAAGGCCACATAATAGCTTGTGCTGCTCTCTTTCCTTACTTTGAAGAAAAATGTGGAGAGGTTGCTGCTATTGCTGTTTCTCCTGATTGTCGTGGCCAGGGACAAGGAGACAAATTACTCGGTAACTATTTTCTCATAGAAATTAATCTTTGCGATATATAATGTACATAAGCAGTTTCAGGATGTTGTGTTTATTTGCATTTGTCCTGTGAAGTAAAAAACACATTAACAAAAGAACAATCTTTAGTTTAAGATATTTCCTGAAGCCTTTAATCACTTGGATTAGCAAAGCACATAGTAAAAAGAAGTCACTTTAATTTTATGAATTTCTTGGTTTTTTATGTATCCATGAGCAGCTATATGCTTGAAATAAGCACTTGCAGAAGTAACAACATGGCCGTTCTAAGCATTTTTCGTTTTTCAGTTTGTGGAGAATATAACAATCTGTCCAAAGATAGATACCTTTTGCCATTCCCATCCATTATCTATTTATGTCCAAATTCAAGGTAGAAATTTTGTAACGCTTATAAAATTGATCCAAATTCTAAGAAGAAAATGTGGGAGCTTGAGAAATTAGTGCGCAAGACAAATTTGCATATGGTTGTGCTGTATTGCTGCCCGAAAACAGCCTCTCTATCTCTATGAGATAGCGGTAAGGTCTGCGTACATTTTACCCTCCCCAGACCTAGGGGTGACAATTGGGCAGGTCGGGTCAAATTTGAGCGGATTATAATGGGTCAAAACACCAAATGGGTCAAGACCCAACCCAGCCCAAATTTGCTTGGGTCAAAATGGGTTGGATCAAAACGGGTTGAGTAACGGGTTATAGAGCGGGTCAAGACCCAACCCGACCCAATATTTACTAAGTTTTACTTATTTTATTTGTTCTTTTTTAATATTTTAGTACTTAATTAAATTATATTTTTTTATTATGGCTATAAAACATATCTAATTGAAAAAAAATGTGTTGAAAATATTTTAACAAGATCTCTCGAATTAATTTGGGTTGCATATCAACCCAATTTTAAATGGGTTGAAATGGGTTGGGTTGAGATGGGTTGAGCTAATAATTGTAACCCGCCCAAACTTCAACGGGTTGGGTCGGGTTGGGTGGGTAGGGCTTAATTTTGCCACCCCTACCCAGACCCCACTTGTGGAATTCCACTGGGTATGTTGTTGTTGTTGTTGTTGTGCTGTATTGCTGGCAGTAATACCGCCAATATCTATATGTTGTATGTGTCTGCTTTTGCCCATTAACTGGTTTACTCCGTAACATGTTACGTAATAATATGATCATCGATAGTATGGAGCCTGTAGCGGATGAATCTGATATATTTAGTGGGCAATTGACTCATGCCAAGACCAAGAGTGTTCAAGCAATACCACATTTGGAGATTTGGGGATTCTACAAACTAGTTGAGGAGAATTTTTTGGCAGAATACCAGTCAGTGCGCCGCATTGAGCTACCCAGAGTATAAATTTTAAGTTTTGGATTAAAGGTATCAATGATCTGGATGCTTCAGCAAAGTGTCTTTCCTCTGTCACCTCCTCTTCAATGACTTGGAACCATATAATTGATCAGGAGTCTTTTCTCTTCAACTTCTAAATCGCTGACTTTAATTGGACTCAGATCATTGGTCTGAAGTACTTTAACCCAAAGTTTGACATTACGATGCTCCTTGGGTAGCCAATGTAACTCACTGAATCGTATTCTGCAACAATCTAATCCTCAGCTTGTTTGTAGCAAACCCATGCCTCCAGATGTGGTATTCCTTGAATAATCTTGGTCTTGCCGCGAGACAACGGTGCTCTAGATATATTGAAATTTTCAGCCATAGGCTTCGGACTGTCCAAGATTGTGTCAGTTTCTCCTCCTTGAAAGAATTTGTCCTTCGATCTGCCATATACACAAATATAAAGCAAAGCACAACCAAAATCACTCAAGATTTCCTTGGTTGAAATCTTTGTCAGGAAAAAAAAAAGATTTCCTTGGTTGAAATAATCCCCCCAGTCCTTCCTCTTACACCAAAAAAAATAAAAAATACGGATGATTGCTTGAATTGGTTCTCGCATCCTTGTGCACAAAAGGATGGGTGAGTTGTGCCCAAACGGATGGGTGAGATTGGTTTGAGTGTTTATCAATCAGGTGAATCTATACACTTCAGGGTGTTTTGATGAGATATTAGTGCAATCTGGTCAGATCATCCCTATTGGGTACAAAGGGCCATAGGTTTAAATCCTGTCACCTTGATGAGAAATCGTGGTTGTACACTAAAGCAAACAGTGCAAAGCATAAAATAAAGACATGATGAATCTAGAGATTACCAATCAATGATGTGTAATATATTCGAACATCATCATAAACGATGACAATGTCACCAACATAAGCTGTACGAGTTAGTTCAGTACCTCCAATAATACCTTGAGGTTCTTTAGGAAGCCCAAGTATTAAATAGCCATTTTAACAAGAAAAGAAATCAACCACCGACATTCTTCCTCTTCCCATCAAGGTTTATTCTCCCGCACACTCTTAGAGTCCAAATGCTTTTCGGAATTCAATCGGTTATGTGGTAACTTCAACATCAAGATCCCAACTTCTGTTTCAAAAAACTCTTCATCTCTTTCCTGCATAAAAGTATCATGAAAACTAAAACCAGAAAGTGTTAATAGGTTAGAAAATAAACAAGAAAGTTTCCTACTCAAATCTCTCTTCTTCTTTTTTCTTTGATTGTCTTTTTGTCATCACTTAAACCCTTCTATTACTCTCTATTTTTTCCTCTTGCTTCACCTCTCCTTGTTTTACCACACTTTGCTCACCTGACATCCCAATATCCCACTAACCTCACATAACACTACTGTTTTTTTTCTCTTTTGGGAATGACAACATGCTCCCCTTACATCTCTTAATTTTTTTCTCTCGATCTCACTTTTGTTCCGAGTATTAGGGTTTTCACAAGACATAGTATTCTTGGGATTCTCTTGTATGGAGTGATAACTCTTTTTTCTCTCTTTTAAGTCATCTCAAGTAAGAATTAGTGGCCATAACCTCTCATGATATTTATAATGCAAATTATATCTTTCTCTTAATTGTTGTGAGAGAGCTCTTGAGGCCATCTCCTTGTTTTCCATTCCAAGTAGACATCATTACAAGCAAAAATTTCCGTTTGAAGTTCCCATCGGATGTAAGCTTCC
>DF362520.1:0-21674 GCA_000787875.1 Solanum virginianum | reverse complement strand
AGTACATTGATACTAGATATTACAAGCAAAAATTTCCGTTTGAAGTTCCCATCGGATGTAAGCTTCCAATTTAGATAATAATGCACAATTTTGGCACTACACTCAACTATTATCCCTTTTAAAACTTCATGATTATCCGTTCATCCAAACTTCCTTTTACTGTGGAAGAAGTATCAAAAGAAAACAATTAGATAGGAAAGTTCCTCACCTACACCCTTTTATGTTTTCTTTCAAAGATGTCACTCAACTCTTGTTTCTCTCAATGTAGCTTTTACTCGCTCTAATAATCTCACACTCTCTAGCCTTTTTGTGTTCTATGAATATTCCCATAGTTCTAAATCAACTCACAGAAATCATCACTAACAATTATTGAATTTTTTGAGGTGATTTTTCTAGAGTGGAATTGTGAAGAGAAAAGGATGATAAAAGCTAATGGATCAAAATCAACTAAATCCAAGAAAATAAATGAGAAAAGTACCATGAAATACTGGAGTTCAACAGTAAGAACATTTTAATGCGAACTAGCACTAGATTGTTCTTAACAAGAATCCAAATTTTTGCTCAACAATGGAAGATTTTAGTCTAACCAAAAGTTAAACAAAATTATTTCCTTCTTTTTTAAAATTTTGTTTTGTTTCTAATAATTCTTCCAGATCTAAACAATAACAATAATGGAAACTACCTTCTTTTTTTACTTTTTTGTTTGTAAAAAAAAAAAAAAAAAAAAAAACTAAGACACGGGGGTTCTACAGAAATAAGTCCAAGCCAAAGTTCTGATTGTAGGTCATTGATTTGGAATACCTTTAAACCCAAAACATGACAATTAGATGCTACTTTGATAGTAAATGTAGCATATTGACTCATAATTTGCTGCAATGTTCTCCTCAACTTGCTTGAAGCAATGCCCAAGCTCAACAACAACAACAACATACCCAGTGGAATCCTACAAGTGGGGTCTGGACAATGCCCAATCTCCAAACGAGGTATTCCTTGAACGCTGTTGGTCTTGACACGAGTCAACAGTCCACTAAACATCGCGTAATTGTTCTCAATAGGCTGCACACAATCTGGCTATTGAGGATAGTATCAACTAATTTCTCATAGTCGTGCTTTGATGGTCGTGCTCTTTATTGAAGAATGTTGTGTCCTTAAAGTTAAGACAAACTGTTATGTGTCTACTTCTCTTCTATTTAGCTAAATGCAGTTGGTGTCCTTTAACCTTTTGGTCTGATTTAAAATTCTGTGCTTATTATTGCAATGGCCAGTAACTTTCTATTCAAAAAAAATAAAACTGCAGATTATATTGAGAAGAAGGCATCCTCCCTTGGATTGCAAATGCTGTTCCTGCTTACAACTCGTACAGCTGATTGGTATGTTCGTTTCCACTTTCCTGTACCCTGGCCAATATATACATTGTTCTTCCAATTGGTGAATGAACATTGATTGCTGTACTAAAATGCAATGGACAACGTAATCTGCAAATTTTAACTGTGTCAATAAATTTGTTGCAATATGTAACTGAATTTGAGAATATAGGTCCTTAGTCATTTTAACAGAGAGATAAAGCTAAGATGCTATTACAAGGTGCCGAGAATAATATAAGGGAAAAAAAAAGGAAGAGTTGCTCTTGGTTGACTCTTATTTTTATACTTTATTTGTGGGTATGCTTGTTGTGCATGTAATCCATATCAATGATTATAAAATTTTAAAAATCATATAAATAGTACCGATAGAATAGCACAATGTGCTTACACGTACTTTAACTAAATAATGAAGTTCCATTCATGTGATGTTGAATGTTGAGACTGGATTTGGTCCTTGAACTAGAAAAATGTCATTAACAGATGGTTTATTGATTTGATGTTCATGTATATGTTTCTCTCCTTCACAGGTTTGTGAGGCGCGGTTTTTCTGAATGTTCCATCGACTACATCCCAGCTCAAAGAAGGAAAAAGATCAATCTCTCTCGTAGGTCGAAGTATTACATGAAGAAGCTGCTACCTGATAGAAGTGGTATACGCTTTGACAGCCTCTTTTCATAAGAACAAAAAGCGGTTTCGGCTAGGCTCTGTAGTGGCTCTGCAATAAGCTTGGATTGAATGAACAATCCTTGTTAATCTGTGTCTGTTTAGTGTAATCATAGCAAAGAAGTATAAAAATATGTGCCTGTAAAATAATTACAGAGATAAAATTTCAGGTATGTAACATTGTCTGCTTTATTGGGTGGCCTACGCTTGATTTGATTGTTAACATTCATCTGTGTTAGCAGCAAAATAGAGACTCACTATAGGGAAGAGCTAGTCCTAGTACATTGATACTAGATAGACAGGCTAGACACCGGTGACTTAAGATCGTGTGATACATGTTCCTTCTATTTGAACCAAGTGCTTTGCATATCGATGCTTGTGTTGGCTTGGCCTTTGAATAAGTTAAGTACTCACATAAAGGAACTGTGATATTGAGTCCCTTTGGGTACGAATTTACCTTTGTTAAGGAGTGTTTTATTCCCTAATATGGGACTTTCCGGCACAAATTTAGATTTAGTCGGGCTTAAAAAAAAAAACTGTGATATTGAGATTTCAATTTTTGGTCTCTAAGTCAATGGATTGTCCCTTGGGATTCAGAGTTCACCTAAATAGCAATAACTTGGAAATAAATATTCTTATTGTGTATTTACTTCTTCATTGCATGTCTAATTTGGCGTACTTTTAGAAAACAATAAATTCAAAGATAATTTTATTATATTACCTTTATTAACTATTAATAATCATTATAATATGGGAAGTGAATAATAATTTAATAATAAAAATAAAATAGATATAAAGTGAAATATTATTTCTTGATTTTTTAAAATTGAATAAATTAATATACTGAATAAATAAAAATGAAGGAACGAAGTAAACTGGAAATATCTCCCTCAATTATTTCAATTCTAAAATTCTCCACTTGTATCATGCGTTTATACGAGGAGACTTTCAACATTTTTCTTTTATCATATAATTCAAAAATAGGTTAGTAACCATTTTTCTTGCTTTCACAAGTTCTTTTCATAGGTGGTGATTAATGATAGTGGTTGATTGTAATAATTGATTGTTACATCTAATAATTATGATTAATGATAATGATCATTATTGCATTCGTTCTAATTTATTTATGCTAAAAATAATTTTTTTTAAATAATTGTTAATTTAGATAATCAAGAGAGAATTAGTTGTTTTTTTAATTTTGCTCGTAGTATTAATTATTCTAGAATTAAGAGGCATATATATAGATAAAAAAAATATTATTTATAAGGAATATATTAATAAACCAATATGACATCCCGAAGACGCAACGTCGCAGCAACTCCCAAGAAATATGATTAACATAATTTAATAAGAAAGTATTTGGTTTTGGGAAAATTATTTTGATTTGGGAGTCGTCACCTAATTTTAAGGATAATTAGAAAACCAATTAATTATTTACAAAATAATCTGCGAATCAAAAATTTCAGGTAAGGGTTCAAATTTTTCCAAGGGAAGGTAATAGCAGCCTTTAGAATCATAATTGTGGGTCCTGACTGAATTATTTTTTACAAATTAAGGAGGAGATATATAATATAACACAAGCACAATAATCATGAAACACACAAAAATAATATATACAATAATAAAAAAATAAATAATAAATTAAATTTCTCCGTCTTTTTAATAGGGAGACCTCGAAATTCAATGAATAGATTCATCATTGGCCAGTTTGACAAATAATATACTAAACTTAAATTAAAATGTTCTTGAATTTTAACACGTAACAGATATGAAATCAAAATATTTTCAGTCAGTTTTGTGGTTGAAATAGGGGCTGTTGTTGGCTGATTTTGCAGACTGGTTTGGGCTCTTTTTGAGTGGCGTTTTGGATTGTTTTATGGGCGTCAATGGGTCGTTTGGCAGCTAATTTCGTGGTGTGGCTGTCAAAAATGGCGTAAAAAATGAGATTTTGGTGGTTGAATCGGGTGGTTTTGGGGGCGTTTTGCCGGTTTTCTCGTTTGAGTTTTGGGTTTGGCTCTGGTTTTGGTTTTCTGGTTTTCTTCTTTGATGAAGAAGAAGAAAGGGGAAAGGGGTGGAGTAGAAGGGGAATAATGGAGAGACACGTGGGTCACACCTAAAAGGAAAAAAATAAAAGAAAAAGTAAAAAGGAAAAAGGTAGGAGAAAAAGAAAAGGGGCAGGGGAAAGCTGAAACACGTGGGATTGGGAACGCGGATTTGAATTTTAAAATATACGGTGAATTAAAATAGATCAATTAATGAACTTATTTAAAAATATCAAGCAAGATAATTAACTCTATTACGAACTGTGTAATTTTAAAAATAATTTGTAAAAAATAAACAAGAGTATAATCTGCAGATAATTATGAAAATATTACCTAATTACATATGTACAAAATAAATGAAAGAAAAATTTATATAATATCAAAAATAAAATAATAGTAAAGAATGTTAGAAATACACAAATATCTGAGTTAAATTGAATATATTAAAAACACTTATTTTAATTAAATGATACTTTAAAATGGGCTATAGGTCGGACAAAATTGGGTGTCAACAAGGTACTTGTGCACTCTGAAAGTTTTTTTTTTGTTAAAGTGTTGAATAGTTAAAGTGTCTATTTGTTCACTATAAAAATTAAAGATCAAAGTTAAAATTTATAGCCAAATTTAGGGTCTAATTTATGTATCAAGCATTACCTTAATAAAAATCACGTCCAATAAGAAATCAATAAATACAATATGTAGTATACTACAGTATATATCCTTATTTAATAGCTGTCTCTTCAAAGTTGAATATTATGAAGAAGATGAAGTATAAGGATATGGTTGATTAAATATATTAATTTTTGTAATGAATTTCTAAGATAACATTTATATTTGGGATGATTTGTTTCTAACCCCTTGTTTATTGTTGTTACCCGTTGTATTGCATTGTATTATTAGTTCAAGTACAATATTTGTTTTGATTGTTACTTAAAGTTCATTATATCTTATTGTTTAATTCTATCGTTAGGTAACAACGAAAAGACCTATTTTATATAATGATTAATTTGGTGTGGTTGTGTCATTACTTTAATATCTTCTTCTTCTCATTTTTTTCTTTGTTTATTTGTTTAATAATTCTATTTTATCATTAATCATATTTTTTCATGGAATCCACCACATACCCTTCAATTTCTTGTAGATTTATCATTCAAATTATGGATGTATGACATTATGTAATGACGAAGAACAATACAATTCATCCAAATATTGTAGTCATTGGAACAATACAATATGATACAATACAACACAATATAACACAATACAATACATTATGAAAAATATATAACAATCATCCAAACAAAGTGTAACTATCTCTTTTTCTTGAGTTTCATACCTAAATTATTGAAAGTTTGAGATTCATACCCAAATTATGACACATTAATTTTGAGAAACATACCTCAACTAATTAATATGTAATGTGTGCATAATAAACTCTCTCTTTTATTTTTAAAAAATTATCACATGAACAAAAAATTCTACCTCGGTGAACTAACTGAACTTTAAGCAAAAGATAACTTCAGTTATTCTTTTTTGGGGGATGAGGGCAACTCTTTTTTTAATAATATCTAATTTTTATTATTTATTTTTTATTTTTTTGAAAGGAGGAGGTGATTTTGGTGGGGGGAGGGGGAACATTTTTTCAAGTTTTTATAATTAAAAAAAATTGGGGGGTGGGTTGGGGGCACAGGGGAGGAAGGTAGTGGGTGGGGTAAGAAAAATATCTGAAAAAATTTATTTTTCAAACAATCAATTTCTTTTTTTTTTAATAGTAATACTATAAGTTTTAACTTTTAATTAATACTAATTACTAATAATTTGTTTTAATTTTTGTCAATATGAAATGTTTTGTTCATGTAGAGTGTCATATGACAAGATCTTTTAAACAAAAAGAGAAAGTTGTATTTCTCAAATTAATGTGTGATAGTATAGATATGAAGATCTTTAAAAAAAAAGGATAATTAGTTAATGGTTTAGAACAGACCTGATATATTTTATTTTTATTTTTTGCGAGATACATGAATTATGAAATGTTTGTATCTATTATTTAAACTATCACCAACTATAAATAACATTTTCATTTTTAATAATCTCAAATCTTTTAGAACGCGTTTCACTTTTCGATAGAGACCTCGAAATTCAATGAATAGATTCATCATTGGCCAGTTTGACAAATAATATACTAAACTTAAATTAAAACGCGTTTCACTTTTCGATATATCTTTAAGATAATTTAAAAAGTCTTTGAACTGATTAGAGAAATATCTTTGTGACCATACTTATGGTTGCAAAAATTTGGTTGACTTGCACAAATCTCGGCTGATTAGAGGAATTTCTACACCATATTTACATTTCCTATCAATTATGTGGTATTGACATGACAGAATGAATAAATGAAAGGAATTTATTTTTCAAAAAATAAAAATCATGGAGATATTCTTTCTATTTAAAACCTCAACACCACATCTTACTATCCTATTAACATTTGTAGTTATGGAGAAAATCTTCACTTCTTTTTTTTCAACAGTACTTTTGTTGCTTCACTATGTTATGGCTAGTTCAGTCATGGCTCAAACCAATATTACTACGGATAAATTAGTTCTTCTTTCTTTGAAAGCTCAAATTATTTCAGACTCTTTTCACTTTTTGAATGCAAGTTGGTCTTCCGCTACTTTTGTTTGTCCGTTGGGTAGGAGTCACTTGTGGTTCTCGTCACCAACGAGTGAAGTCGTTGAATCTTTCCAACATGGCTCTTGCAGGCAAGGATTCCCCCTGATTTTGGAAATCTCACATTTCTTGTTTCTCTTGACTTGGGAAGCAACAATTTCCATGGAAGTTTGCCTCAAGAAATGGCACGCTTGCGTCGACTTAAGTTTCTTGATTTAAGTTTCAACAACTTCAGAGGGGAAATTCCTTGTTGGTTTGGGTTCTTACACCAACTTCAAGTTCTAAATCTTAGGAATAACAGTTTTAAAGGTTTCATTCCTCTGTCACTCTCGAATACATGATATGGCGGAGCTTGATCTCACAGAAGAAATGACCCTAGATAGGAAGAAGTGGAGGTTGCGAATTAGAGTAGTAGGCTATTTGGTAGGGTTAGGTGGATTCATGGGTGCAATCTTCAAAACTTGAATTGGTTGTCCATACAACATAATCAACTTACAGGCTCTATACCATTCACAATTTTTAATATTTCTAAAATTGAAGTCATTGCATTTACAAATAATAGCTTATCAGGAAATCTCCCCAATGGTTTATGCAAACGTCTCCCAATACTCAAAAAGCTTGCTCTATCAATAAACAATCTTCATGGCCATATGCCTACGAGCTTGTCAAATTGTTCACAACTTCAAATATTGTCTTTACTAGTGAATGAATTTGATGGACCAATACATAGTGAAATTGGAAGATTGAGTAACTTGCAGATATTGTATCTTGGATCCAACCATTTCACAGGTAGGTTTTATTTATAATACTTTGTACTTGAATCTTTTTTTTTATTACATATTAAATGCAAGGATAATTTCATACGCATTTTATGTTACTAGTTTTTGGACATGTATATTGCACATGCGTTCCATGTTAAAATATTTAGATTTTTTAAAAGGATTAAAATTCTATGAAAATAGAGTTAAGTTCAAAAATGTTCCTCGTAAGAGGGTTTTGATATTTTGCACCAATAAGAAATATATTGCAAAAATACCCTTCATTCATTTAATGAAAATTTCTTGGACAAAATTGTCTTCCATATCTAACAAAAGTTTTATTTTTATCTTTTCTCCCTTTCTTTTTTCCCCTCATTTCTCACTTTTTGTCTTACGTTTTTTTTTTCTTTCATTTTTTGTTACGTATTTTGTTTCTTTTTCTTATTTCTTTCTTTTTCTCGTGTTCTTTCTTCTATTTTTTCTTTAATTTTATGTTTTTTCTATTTTTTCCATGTCTTTATTTTTTTAGTTATGAAACTATAAATAGTATTTATTTGTGCATTTTATATTTCTTTTAAATAAAGTAATTTTAAAATTCAAGTGCGAAAGTTCGAGTTTATTTTTTCTTATTTACTATTTTAAATATATATGGTTTGAAATTTCACGAGTTACTCTATAACTCTTACTTTAGAGCTAATATTTAGCATAAAAACTTTTAAAGAACAAGTTATGTCCCATCGACAAGAGTTGACATAGTTTTTCTGTATTATGATTTATGATACTTGTCTTAGAGGGAAGACTTAGACCAAGAACTTTACAAATTCTACCTTATAGGCAAGACTTGATACTACTACATGGTCTATAACCATTGGTTCTTAGCTTAAGGACTTCCAAACAACATTTTCCAAGGGCAAAGTTTGACACTATCACATTTTATCTTGATTTATTAGATGTTCTATAACTCTTGCCTTAAAGGTAAGACTTAGACCAAAAACTTCACAACTTAAGCTCATGGGCAAGACTTGACAACTACATATAACTCTTGTTTCTTAGTTCAAGGACTTCAAAAAACAAGTTAAGTCCAATGGGCAAGTCTTGACATGTCACATTGTGTTTTGATTTATGAGATGCTCTATACCTATTGCCTTAGAGGTAAGACTTGTTAGTTCAAGGAATTCTAAACAATATGTCAAGCCTCATGGGTAAGATTTGGTACTACCACATTACGTATTGATTTATGAGATGCTCTATAGTTCTTGCCTTAGAGGCAAGACATAGATCGAAAATTTCACAAGTTACGCCCCATGGGGAAGATTAGTCTAATACTCTATTTTATTTTTATTTTTAATTTGATCCATGGGCCGATCCGACCATATCCAAAAGCCCCACAAATCAATAGACTTATTCGGGTCGAATTAAAAAACTCATTTTTTAAATGGATTTCAAAAATCTTAGCCCAACCTTTGCTAAATCATGAGTTAGACCAAACAGACCTATCCCATATGTTAGATTTAGACACTTGAATTATGATATGTTTTAATTGATAAGGTAAACACATTAATTTAAAAGAAAATAAAGAATTTATTTTTAATATGAATTTCTCTTTTGAAATTTTGAAGTTATAATTTGATGAGATATGGGAAAAAGTCAATAAAACACATCAATACTCAAATTTTATCAACAAAAAGGATCAAAGCTATTTTCAAATTATTTGAAATAGACCACATATATCCTTTGTTTATTTTTTTATCTCAAAACGGGAACTAAAAGGGAAATTTCATAGAATTAAAAAAAATAGGCAAACTTTAAATATCAAGCGTAAAAAATAATAATTTTGATTTATAGAATTCTAAGAAAACTTAAGTATATGTATGAAAAGGTTTTATAGGGATAATGGGGTTTGGCTTTTTGGTTCACGAAAGAAAGAATTTAATTACATATATTAATAAGGATGTAATGTGTGTTTAACGAAAATAAAAGCTGACAATCAATTTTTTTAAAAAAAAAAGCGTTAGTTGACCATATTTTTTTAGGAAAGAGTACTGATGATCCTGTTAGAAGGTGCGAGAGGTTAGTTTTAGGAGCTACACAAAGGGGTAGAGGTAGCCGAAGAAGTACTAAGGGGAGGTGATTGACATGATATGGCAGAGCTTGATCTCACAGAGGATATGACGCTAGATAGGAGGAAGTGGAGGTTGCGAATTAGAGTAGTAGGCTATTTGGTAGGGTTAGGTGGATGCATGGGTTAGGTGGATGACGTGTTTTCTTTTTGTGTGTTCTCATTATCTGTCTTATATGTGTTGGTTGTATCATATTTACATATTATCATGTGTTATTCATTATTAGTCGCTCTTTGTGTTCCCTTTCCTTTTTGTCATATCTAGTTCTTTCTGCTTATGGGTTTTGAGATGAGGGTTCCCAGGAAACAGTCTCTCTACTTCTATGAGATAGTGGTAACTAGTAAGGTCTGCGTACATTCGACCCTCCCCGGACCCCACTCGTGGGATTTCACTGGGTATGTTATTGTTGTTGTTGTTAATTATTAATTCTCCTAATATTGATTATCTTATATTTTCTTACTACCGTATGTACTAGGACTCAATTTTAAATATTAAATAAAAATAGGAAAATAATTTGAATGGTATAATAATTGAAGAAAAATGATGAAAAGACGATTTTGTGTAAAATAAATCTTTTAATAAAGGGCAAAAAAATCCAAACAATGTTATTAAGGAACTTCATACTTTTAATATAGTATAGATATAGATGTACATAAATGTGGATATACTTATTATTATGATATGATTCAATGTTGGGATACTAATTACCTCAGATTTTTATTTTATTTTTATTACACATTAAATGCAGGAATAATTCCACCAGAAATTGGAAATCTTATTAATTTGGTGGAGTTAGGCCTGGAGAGAAACCAACTTAGTGGCTCTATCCCGATCTCTTTATTCAATATCTCCTCGCTGCATCATGTTTCACTACAGGGTAACAATCTCAAGGGATCTCTATCACGGGAGATTGGCAACTTAACCAAGATGCAATTGTTATATCTTTACGACAATTGGTTTACTGGTACGTATTCAAAGTGATAGCAAAAAGTACAACTTATACTTACTAATTAGTTTTAACTTCTTTGATAGGTGAAATACCCAAAGAGATAAAAAATTTGGTTGAGTTGGAGGAACTTCTTCTGGAGTTTAATACCTTTAGTGGTCCACTTGATATGGAGGTCTTCAACATATCAAGGCTGAGAAAACTTTCTCTTACATCCAATAATCTATCAGGAACCCTCCCGCCAAACATAGGTTCTATCTTACCCAACATCGAAGAGCTTTATATATCTGTCTTAACCAATCTTGTAGGGACTATTCCTCATTCTATCTCCAATTGTTCAAAACTTACTCTGCTAGCGCTTTCGGGCAACAAACTCAGTGGCTTGATTCGCAATTCTCTTGGATATTTGACTCATCTACAGTACCTATACTTGGGGGGAAATAATTTAACTAGTGACTCCTCGTTAAGCTTCATGTCTTCCTTAACCAATTGCAAAAATTTGATAAGTCTTGACCTATCTTCGAACCCTCTAAACGGCATGATTCCAGCATCTTTAGGGAACCTTTCCACATCTCTTATGATGTTTTACTGCTCCAGTTGCAATATTACTGGGCGAATTCCCAATGAAGTTGGGAACTTATGCAGCTTATTATTCCTTGATCTTTTTGGAAACAACTTACTTGGATCGATTCTCATATCAATTGGAAACATGAGAAACCTTTTAGTGCTTGGATTTGACTGACAATAAACTTGTAGGATTTATTGGAGATAACATTTGTAAATTGCAGAATTTGGGTGAAATTTACTTGGGACAAAATCAACTTTCAGGATCTCTTCCTAATTGTTTTGGGAATGTCACTTCCTTTAGGGAGATATATTTTGGTTCCAATAAATTGAGTTCCAATATACCAACAACGCTTAGGGAATCTTAAAGATTTAGTGGTTCTTGACTTGTCGTTAAATAACATGGTTGGTTCTTTACCTCATGAAATTGGAAATCTGAAGGTTGTGACATATATGGATTTGTCCATGAATCAATTCTCGAATGGGATTCCTATAGAAATTGGAGGATTGCAGGATTTGGCGTATCTTTCTTTGGGACACAACAAGTTGCAAGGATCTATATCTGACTTGATGAGCAACATGGTAGGTTTGGAATATCTTGACATTTCTCATAATAATATATTGGGAACCATACCGATATCTTTGGAGAAACTTCAATACCTCAACTATTTCAATGTTTCTGCCAACAAATTGCATGGTGAAATACCCTCGGGGGGTCCTTTCAAGAACCTTTCGAGTCAGTTTTTCATCGACAATGAAGCATTGTGTGGTTCTTCAAGGTTTAGCGTCCCACCATGCCCCACATCAAATAGGAAACAAATGCTTGTTATTTCTCTTGTATTTGTTTCTATCGCCTTTGTGATACTATGGATAAGGTGTAGAAGAGGTAAGAGTACTCCTCAACGAGCTGATTCATTGCCTATTGTAACAAGAGAAAGAATTTCATACTATGAACTACTCGAAGCAACTGATTCTCTCAGCGAGAGTAATCTGATTGGTTCTGGAAGTTTTGGCTCTGTTTACAAAGGCATTCTCAAAAGTGGGACTCATATTGCAGTTAAAGTGTTTAATCTGCAACTGGAACCGGCATTCAAGAGTTTTGATACAGAATGTGAAATTTTGCGCAACCTTCGCCATAGGAATCTTGTAAAAGTCATCACTAGTTGTTCCAACCTTGATTTTAAGGCTTTAGTGCTCGAGTTTATGCTAAATGGAAGTCTTGAGAAGTATTTGTATTCACACAACTCCTTCTTGGACATTTGGTAGAGACTAAGCATTATGATAGATGTGGCATGTGCTTTGGAATATCTACATCATGGGTGCTCGTTACCCGTGATTCACTGTGATTTGAAGCCTAGTAACATCTTGTTGGATGAGGATGTGGTTGCCTACCTAAGTGACTTTGGTATTTCAAAATTGCTTGGTGAAGATGAGCATGATTTGTACACTAATACCTTAGCAACATTGGGCTATATTGCACCCGGTACTTCTTTTTGTTTTTGCTGATTTGTACATTGATTTTTTGTCTTCTTTTTTTCCTACTGAAATATTTGTTACATCTTTATATTTATTGTTTGATTGTATAGTATGGACTGGATGGATTGGTGTCAATAAAGTGTGATGTCTATAGTTATGGGATCATGTTGTTGGAAATGTTTACTAGGAGAAAGCCTAATGAGTTTGAGGGAGATCTTAGCTTGAAGCAGTGGGTGAGTTATTCACTCCCAAAGGCAGTAATGGATGTTGTGGATGACAACTTGATAACACCAAACGATCGCTTACAGAAGGAGCTAGACGTTGTGGCATCAATCATGAAAGTGGCATTAGATTGTTGTGTTGAATCTCCGGCAAGAAGGACAAATATGAAAGATGTTGTAGGGATGTTACAGAAGATCATGATTCAACTTCTTGGATGATGATTGTGTTCTCGGAATCACTTGTTTGTTGCAAATGCTTGCTAAATTGTTGAATTCATGTAAAGATTGCTTGTTTTGTATTAGCACTTGATTTCTGCATGATTCTGTTTTCGAAAATGCTAGTTGATTCTTAATATTGGTGTTGCTAAATGGTGGAACTTGTAAATTGAATGACGAAAACCAAATTGATCCTCTGGAAATTCTTGAAGCGGAATGATCTTTTCGTAAATTGTTAGAGGAATTAACCATATGAAAGCAAAAATAGGCAAGTCATATAGTAAATGTTTTACATTGGAAACACTAAGAGGACATATAACAACAAGACAACAAACAAAAAGAGCAATGACAAAAAAATGCTATAATCATAAAGCCTACAGGAATAAACAAACAAAAAAAAAGAACAAATCAATGCACGAAGTATATCCTGCATTCATGCACTATATGAAGAAGGGTCTCATCCAAGGATTGTAAATTGTAATGTAGGCAAACTACTTGATGTAAACATCAATCTATAGCTCGAAATCGTGACCTATAGGTCCATAGTCCTCTCAATTTCCTTCCCGAGCGAAACTATACCCCTACAACTTTTTCTTTTATTTTCATATTTTTACCTCTAAGATTTGATTTTCCACTTGTTGCTCATTTCCCTGCCATGTCCGAACTATATCTTTTAATGAAAGCTTTAACCCTTTACCACAAAACTTCTTGTATTCTGCAGTGTTTCCTGATTTTTTTGTTACTTCTACGACGTGGAAAGCTGGAGTTATCTCAAATCTCTACATCAATTGCTAATTGCCCTTTTCTCCCTTCTTTGTTTCCTTGCATTTTCGCCGTTCCGTCTTTCTTCTGTTGAAGATATAATGAAGTAAATAACGTGTGTTTGCTCTAAAATACTAAACGTTTAGCTTAGATGGTCATACACGCAAAGCCATATAAATGAGATGAACTCGCAAGCAAAGTCACATATAGACTAATGGTAGTTAGTCGAACATCTTTCACCGAAATTATACGGTGGGTATGTCGAAGAATAATCAAATAAATAAAGTGTGTTCTCCAAACAGTTCAACCTATAAAACGAAGGTCATACTCATACGTACCATGAAACTCCCCATCGAAGCTACTTCCTCTAGCGTCGACACAAAACAGGCGAATCATCGTCCTGTTTCTGATCCAAAATTGGTGGTTTATCAAGACTAGAAGGACAGAAAATATGAGTATCCGCATTAAGCACTATCTCAGAGGTAATGTCATATGCTTGTTATTTCTCTTGTATTTGTTTCTATCGCCTTTGTGATACTATGGATATCTTCTCTGCTACATCTATCATCTCCCAGGAAGAAATCGATTTTCCTGTGATTGCAGACAATGTCCTCCCATATTCGTTGATTTGGGCTACTGATTCCCTCATTACAGAATCTGCAATGCAGAATGTTCTGTCAATTGTGTTTTTCAAGTTCATCTCATATTGGGGTTACTGTTTCATTCATCTGTATATATTGCCTTGTGCTTCAATCGCTGAGCTGCTGCCATACTTTCCTGAGTTTCCTTATCCATGATAACCTGACACCCAACGCCCTTGCTTCTTGCTGCCTGGTGAAGTGGTGCGTGAAGATTAAATAAGACTTGTGTTAAGTAAGCCAAAACAGCAAGAGCATCGACAGAATCAATCCTACTTTCATTGTTTTGGATTGGCTTTCATAAAGCACCTTTTGGCAGCAACTACGATTTGATTCCAATAAATGGAACTCTTTCAATAATGATCTTATCTGTCATTTCTCTTGACGCAATATAAAAGACGACTTGACCCCTTAACCTCTTCTCTCAAAAAAGATATTGTGTGGGCAAGTCCATCAAAGATAAATTGAACCATCAAAATTTGGAGCATGAAGTGCAATTAGATCCATCCTTGAGGGGATTCATATTACTATTATCAATTAAAATAATTTATAGTTGGCTTGGTTGGATTAAAAAATTGAAGTATCTAAGCTCCGTTTAGAAAAAAACCCAATTGGATTGGTATGATATCTATGATTGCTATTCATATTTTTTTTCTTTGGAAAGATATCCTAATTGTCAAGCAAACTTATCTCAACTCTAATAAATACAAAATAAATTTTTTGCATTACAAAGACAAAAAATCAACACGATGTGTTTTAGCTCCTCGAATACTTGCCGTAATTCAAACTCCAAAAAACATCATTTAATCGTACCAAACACACGCATAAGTCATAATTTAGTGGTGTTAAATAGAGAAATTACAATAAATTAGTTTCTTCAAATAAATCAAAGAAGTTGTCCTTTCCAAACAGACACATTGGTACACAATTTGCAGGCTGGGATACTCATACATGTATCAACTCTTTCAATGGGGAAAAGAATTTACTTTACATACATGAAAACTCTGGAGAAACCAACAGAAGGAATAGCCATATAGGATCTGGAGAAAGGGCTCAACTCTTTGATTTTGAGTGCTTAACAAGCCAATCAATGACTGAGTCAATATTGGTGGAATTTTTGCATGATATCATATAGCAACATACCTCCCTATCTGTTATAGATTTCAAGTCCCTGCAAAATCATTCCAGAAATGAATCAAAATGAAGAAAACATGTAATGTGGTGTTAAATTGGGGTGAATATGCAAGAGACTTTGTTTCGAATCACTGACTTTTCGACCAATTAGCCAAAATGAAGGAAGTAAACATCCCCTTCCCCTAAATCAACCATAGCGCAAACTACGAAGAGGAGGGGCAAGGAGAGTTCAATTTTATCTGCTTACATCTGATCAGTCAAAGCCTGCTTGGAGAGGGCTCCAGGCTTGTCAATCTTGTTACCCAATACCAGTAATGGAATACCACTCAATGATGGCTTGCTCAGCAGGTCATGGATTTCACTTCTTGAAATACTAACATTATCATGATCAGCAGCATCAACAACATAACTGCAGGGAAGGACAATTAAACAATTCAAGAACATGATATTACAATGGATACCAGGATCATTAATGTAGAATTCCTCATAATTTGAAAAAAAGAACAGGTAAAAGAAATGACAGCCTAATCAGGTAAGTTGAACTAGTGGCTGTTCTTTAACAAATCATGGTTGGAGAAAATTAAATGCAACCAAACAACAAGAAAACCAGTGATCTACTATGTGCTGTCTTCCATTACTTCCAAAAGTATTATGACAATGCATAATGATGCAGCACTCAAAAAAGACAATATGAAGTGAATTTGTTTCTATAAGTGAGTATATAGCTGGATTCATTTACTTCCATCTACAAGAGACCAATGAGGAAGGAGTAGAAGCATCTGCACAATGTAATCAAGTAAGCCGAAGAAAGGAGCATACACTATTGCAGAAACTGCACGACAGTATCTTTCCCACATACTGCGGAATCTGGGTTGACCTCCAATGTCCCACAATTTTATAGTCACATTTCCTTTAGTCACTTTCCGCATGTTAAATCCCACCTGAACATCCAATAGATTTCGAATTATTATCACAGATCAAAATGATGTAGTGAAAATTGAAATTGACTTATGACTAAGAGCTGGGAAAATGACAACTTACTGTTGGTATCATGTCTTCACTGTATCCACCAGTCTGTGAATGACAGATTGAACAGATATTATTAAGTCATCAGATACAATCAGAGCACACATGAGCAAAAGAACACAAAATAAATAAGCACAGAGGTATTATACTACTCACAGCAATCACATTTACAAGTGATGTCTTTCCAGCATTCTGCAGCCCTATCAAAGAAAGCTCCATTTCCTGCTGAAAGAAGAGGCTGAAGGAAAAACAAATTTGACAAGCTGATATGAGGAGTCTTTTCAAAGCAATCGAAGTACAAGTGCATATGCAAAATGGCAACTTCAATGTGCGATATAAGCCCTCTGAAAACAAAGAGACAGATAACTTCCCAGTTCTCAAACTTTAAGCCACAAAGCAGAAGTGACAATTAGCAAGGGGTCCAACAACACGGCATGAAAGTATTAACACTGATGGATAAATAATCACACATCTGCCAATAATTAGTCGTTTATCTCCTGAAACAATCCTCATGAGCTCCATTGAATGTTCAGGCATAAGATGGAAGCACATATCGTATCCCATCCTCAACAGCCAAAAATGTATAAAAGGAGAGGTTTGACTTCACATTTTCACCTTTCATCATCTAGTCCTTTGGAATACTACGATAGGTGTCCAATCATAGGGATCAGGTGACACTGAAGATCACTCATCACGCACACAGATAAATTATGCTTCTTGTGGAGAAAAGAAACTTTGGAGACCAGGCAACCAATCTATCTACAGCAATAAACCTCCAAGAGGACACTTGAATTTAGTAAAGAAAGCCTAAAGTTAAAAGAAGACAAGAACGTAGCACAAGAAATGCTATTGGCAACTTATGCAAAATCTTTGGTGTGTGGAAGACGTGGAAGCTCCAAGCTTGATTAGACGAAACAAACTAACAAATCTTAAATAGTCCACTATGAGAAATCTGAATGAATATTGCAACTAGTGTTGGTGTCTACTTAAGTCCAAAAGATCAATTAATATGAAGTTCAATAAATACAACAACAACATCTCCGAAGTTTAACCACAAATCAAACTTTTCTTATCATCATAGTAATGAATGACACTTCTATATTCTTCGCATGTAGGTGAGGAGACTAGATAATGAGTGAAGTTGGTGGTGCAGTAGGGATTTTCATAAAGGAGATTCAAACTAATTTTTTCATAATGATAAAATAAACACTAGAGATAGCATGGTATCAGCCATCATGCCAATTTGCAAGACCTTACTAATTCTACAAGATACATGGAAAATCCCCTAATTTTTTTGCCTCCACTAAAATTTGAATCTTAGACCTCATAATTCTCAATACGGGTACAAAATGAGACTTTTAAGTGTGGTCAAGCTCACGTTGAAAGCTTAAGCTGGTAAAGAGAATACACCTTTAATTATTTAGATCTCAGTAGCATCAATAAACTATTAATGGTGATTGCGTTGAGTCGCATATATCATCTCATACATTCTCGAAACAAAATGGGAAAATACAAGTACCAGGAAATCACAAATCAATATTCAACTCACAAAAATCTAAAACGCGAAAAAATTCAAAGGAATTTTTTCATGACGACAAAAATAAACACTAAAGATATCATTTGCAAGCACCTTACTAATTCTGCAGGATACGTGTTATGCCTTAACAACACAAGTACGAAACAAGGAAATCCCTAATTTTTTCGTCTCCGCTAAAATTTGAACCTAAGACCTCGTAATTCTCAACATAGCTACCAAATAAGCCTCTTTAAGTGTGATCAATCAACCTCATGTAAAAGCTTAAACTGGTAGAGAGAAGACAAGTTTAATTATACATCTCAATCTAAGTCGCACCGACTCAGGTGGGGATACCCGGCGGGGATGCGAATTCAAGAGTCAAACTTGGTAAAACCTAAATTTTAAGATTCAGAGGTACGGAATCAAGTATGGATGATTTGGCCAAAAAAAACCAAAATTATAAAATAGAGATATAAAATATTCTAAATTTTGAAAGATCTTCTATGTTGTCTTTCCCTAGACCCACAACTTCTTCTTTCAAGCTCTTTGGTTTTTCCCCTCAAAAAAGAAAAGGAAGATCATTCAAGACCCACTAACTCTCCGTACAGATCGTTGCTACTGTCTACTAAAAAAGGAACACAAGCACTTGAATTCTTAGCTTCTCTCTGTTTGACTTAAAACATGAAACAACGAATATTGACCAAGAGGAAAAGCTTTAAAAAAGAGAGAGAGAGAGAGAGAGAGACAAAGGACTATAATATTTAAGGCATGTCTTTCCTCATGTCTTAAATCTATTTTATCTTTTATCAAAATCTCAAGTTTTCCCCAAATTTGTCCATGAACTTTGGTCATAGTATCCAATGTTGGTTGACCGAATCCCACACGTATCCCACACCCGTCTGGTGTCGACACAGGTGAGGCAGCAAAAATGAAGAGTTCGCACAAATTAGGTCTCAATAGAGCGAATAAACTATTTATGTAATTATGTTGCATTACTTATATCATCTCATTTACATTCCTGAAACAAAATAGGAAAATACAAGTACCAGCAAATCATAAATCAATATTCAACTCATAGAATTCCAAACTTTTCATAATCATAAAATTAACAATAGAGCGCTCGCAAAGGTTTTTCTTTTAATACCACAATATACGGGTCAATTTGCATGCACCTCACTAATTCCACAGGGTAATGTGCTACCTCCTACCAACACAGGTACCAAATAAGGAAATCCTCTAATTTTTCCACCTCCGCTAAATTTGATCCTAAGACCTCATAATTCCCAACATAGGTACCAATTGAAACCCTTCAAGTGTGATAAATCTTAATCAAGAAATGGAATTATTTGTTCCCTCGGAAAACTCCATTGCTTTGACCATCCTCAAAGACCTGAAGATGCTCTCAAAGAAGGCACATTTGATTATTCACACCCCAGTAGAGTCAAAACTATAGCTCAAGCTGGCAGAGAGAGAACACAACTTTGAAATTTAGTCTCAATAGAGCCAATAAACTATTAATGTAATCTCGTTGAGTTACATATATCATCTCATTTACATTCCCAAAACCAATATGAATAAACAAGTACCTCGCTAATTCCACTTGATACCTGCAAATGTTTTTCTTTTAACACCATGGTATCACGATCAGTCAGCGAGCACCTCTAACTACATGCTACCTCCTACCAACACATGTACCAAACAACACAATCACCTAACTTTTTATGATATTTCTTTTTGCCTTCGCTAGTATTTGTACATTTTAAGTGGATTCCACCGGATATGTTGTTGTCGTTGTTAGTATTTGAACCTAATACCTCATAATCCTCAATCCACCCTAGCTAGGCCACATCATTAGGTACCAAATTTTTTTACATTACATCAATCAATCAGTTATAATGCTGAATCCCAAACTAATCTAGATGATCATATCACAAAATAATGAGAAAAAAAAGGATTTAGATCGGAAAATATACCTTCGAAGCCAATTGAGCAAAGCATCCCAAAGACCCATGGCTTCACGAGAGCGAAAGATCTGTAAAAATTTCACTTTATAGCAGATTTTATATATAAATCTCTCTCGCTCTCACAAAAAAATTTTAAAAAAATGTATTTGTATTTGGTTCAAATTTGAACCTGAGAAACTTCGTTTCGTAGCAGTTATTTATCGAATTTACGAAACGTATGAGGATCGTATAATACGATGGAATCAGATGATTATTTATTTATCAGGGAAGATAAATAAAGAGTGACGGATTTGCCCTTCGAATAACATGGATTTACTCAACAGCCATTCGGATTGTTAAGTGCATGATTGCTCTCCGTCTCAAATTAATTAAATTTTTGAGATTTTTTTTAATATTTAAAATATTTGAATGGTTCAAAGATCAAGGTGAATGTTTAAAACTTTTTCTATATTTGTCCTTTTATTTATTGAAGTTTTATATTTCTTGCGAGATAAATTACACTACATATTTATGATTTTACAAAGGGTAATAGTGGAAAGTATGGTACAAATTTTGTCTTTAAATGTTTTTCTTAATATATGTGTATTACCTCACAAATTCAATTATATTAATTTGGTATTTTTAAGTTTCGTTTTGATATTTTGCGACTCGGAAAATTGTTATTATACTTTGCTTTGATTTAGACTTATAATAAAAAATTATGATAAAAAAATTTCAATAGAATAGAATGACCAATATTTCAAAGTCTATAATAACATTATAAAATAAAAATGATATGATATATAGACGGTACTTGGAACACAATTCTGTTAGAGATAAAATAACATTAAGTACGATCGAGATGTAATTTTATGTTAACTCTAATTTATATATTTGTTAGTACTCCCTCTGTTTCATATTAAGTGAATTATTTGATCATTTCACACATATTAAAAAAAAGAAACAAAGACATAATTTAATCATATTTTTTCATTTTTATCCTTCTCAAACTCCACACACTCAATTATTTATTTCTCATACAAAACTCAACCTTAAAAACTTAATCAATAAAGGGTAAAGTTGAAAAAAAATTCCAACACATCCCTTGAAAAATGAACAATGTATTTATTTTGAAACATCAAAAATTTCATGACAATTAACTTATTATGAAGCAGAGGAGGCAGAATAAAAAAGAAAAAGTGATTTGTATAGGTAAGTAATAAGTATATCGATATTTAATAATATCAAATAATTTTAAAATATCTACCAAATCTCATAATATTCCCTCTTTTTATTATTCCTTGTTCATTATATTATTTTGGAATGTCAAATAATATTTATCTGATTTATAAATTAAAAATTAATTTTATACTTAATTTCTAATTTATTTCTTATTATTAATTATAATAATATATTATATTTATAGTATAATTTTGTAAAACTATTCTTATTATTTATTACTTCTTAATTTCTTTATCAAATCAGAGGAAGGGAGAAAGTAAAAAGTTTTCCATTTGAGTATATAATTAGAGGTGAATTATTGGTGAAAAATAAAAAAATGGTTTGCTCTGTTATAAAATAAGATCTAAATTAATGGAAATAACTTTAAGACGGAATA
>DF362521.1:8610-42503 GCA_000787875.1 Solanum virginianum | reverse complement strand
GTGTTGCTGCTGTTATTGGTTGAAAAAGGGGTCAATTGGAACCCCGGGATGTCCTAGTTACAGGGGATATGCTGGCGAAATTTCTGTAGAATTTTGGAGGGAAGTTAGTATTTAAAAGTGTCAAGAAGTGTAGTAATTCCTAATGTACACCATTATGACATTTGTAGATTTTGGGCGTTCAAGGGAGTAAGTTGGATTTGGATTGTGTGAAACTAACCTTCTCAAAGAAAAAGGTATGTAAAGCTTATCCTTTTGTGGCATGATTAGTTGAAATTGTCAAAAAATTTGTAACATTTGTCAAACTTCTCAAGCCCCCAACTTAGGCCAAAAATGGCCACTTGCTCCTCCGTAATGTTCAAATAAATTACTTCCTTTGCTCTCTATGTACTATAAGTATGTCCGCCCATAAAATGTGATTCTTAAGGAACGACAAGCTTGACATCTATAAAGTTTGACCCATGTGATTATCATGTAAATTAACAAGTTCGTTAGATATGGAAGTTTGGAAAGCTTGAAGCCTATGTATTGATTCTTTGTAATTTATGTAAGAATTTGAGATGAACAGTGCATCCATGCCAATATTGTTATTTATGAAGAATTATTTATTATTCCGAAATCTTGATAGTTCCAAGTTAAATGTGATCCTAAGTATATCCTACATTCTTGGTAACTCAAGTAACATAAGTTCTTGTAATTCATTAAAAATGCACAAGTTTGCCATGTTTGGATAATTTGGAAGTAAGTATTATTTTGATCTCCAATATGAATCACTTGATAAACTCAATGTATTGTTCTTCCAAAAAAGAAATGAATGCTTTGTTGAGGTGAGATTGGGCCTTTGGTTTGGTGGCTTTATGCCACACTTATTATAGGATAACTGAGTTCAGGGATGCCAGCTCACTTATCCTACGTTTGTGCTATGTGATTGGCATTTTGTTCGGAGATTTGAAACTTCTGGTGTGATGCTATGGTATGGCGCAAGTATGGAGGTCGCCATCGTTCCCGTTCGTACTGCATCCCTTTGACTCCTTNNNCATCCTATGTCTATGTTCAGTTTGTTATTCTGGTATTTATATGTACATTCTGCTTTACATATTCGGTACGTCCTTCGTACTGACCCCCTTCCTTCGGGACTGCGTTTCATGCCCGCAGGTTCAGTCATATAGGTTAGCAGGATTCCAGCTTAGGCCTCAGTTGCAGTTGAAGAGCTCTTTTGCTTCAGAGCTACTTTTGGCTAGTCAATATTACAGAGAAAACTCTGCTGAAATTTTGTAAAATGAATAGTAACTCATATTGGTATCTGATTTAGTTATGTGTTCTGGATGCCCCAAACGGGTGTCAGTCACGGCCCATAGGTTGGGACGTGACAACTTTAAACTTTGCATGTTCCTTAAAACTTAAAAGATAATGACTAATATCAGTACTTTGCTAAAATATTCATATTAATTGATGTATAGTCTTAGGTGTAAGGAAATAATTTAGCAAACAAATAATTAATGTTGAAAAAATATACATAATTTTGTTGATTGACATGACACTCATGCAAAACACGTATGCTAAACTAGTTATTATGATAAATAGGAATGTCATGTCATAAATTTTCTTAAAATAAAATGAAAACTGAACAAAAAAATAAAATAAATAAAAAGACAAAGAAAAGACAAGAACTGCGACACCATCATTTTAGTGTTGTCATAGCAATACCTACGATATAGAGAAAGAAAGAGGTGGGGGGGAAGAGTGAGAGAGAAAGTAGGGGACTAGAAAGGAAAGGGTATAAAAATTAAGAAGGAATTTGCATTATAGAATAATTAAGATTCAAATTACATATAATGTTTTCCTAAACTTATAATTATATTCTTTTGGAAAGGTGTAAATATTATTTGAAAAAATTATGGTAATTATCTTTAAACCTACCTATTGGTGTAGAAAAAATATTACACTAATAGTGCATATAATATATACTCTTTTTGTTTTTCTCCTCCTTTTTCTCATTTTTCCACTATTGTTACTCAATTGGAGCTTAGGAGAGACAATTTTTGAAGCAAGTTTTTTGAGGAAATTCGTTGTGGTAAGTGTATTTATCATTTTCAAATTATTTCCTAACATTTTCATCTTCTAAAAGTATTTTAAAATCAGTATTTCAAAGTGGATGTTGGGATTTGTTTCCCCAAATTTTAAAATTAGTGATTTTATGAATTCGAGGCGCTTTCTTGCTCAATTTTAATGGATATTTTAACCATAGGTTTCTTGTGACTTGTAGAAACTAATTTTGCCAGAAATTTTCAGATTTTGACTTTTAGAAATTGTAGAAAAGTTTGAACCATTTTGCCCCTAATTTTGAATCGTTGCAATATATGGGTTTCATTGAACTCCTTGACGTGTACTTTACATTTTTTATAGTGAAAAATCAATTTGGAGTTGAAATTTAAATGGAATTCTCCAGTTAGAGTGTTCTGATGTGGTTTCGTCTAATGAGGTAGATTTGGCTAATCCTTCTTTGGACTAAGGTTGGGTAACTAAATATTCTTATGCTATAATATATAGTATGGGATCACATCATATGTTGTTGTTCAGAATCCCTATTGTGTTGCACGTGTGAGGCTTTGTTTATTATTATGATGTTTCGTGAACATGAGACTTCTGGAATTTGTTGTATTCTGTACTTGTAATAAATATATCATACCTATGAAATCAAATGCTTGGGATGAGTTGTGAATTTATCGTGCTTGTGAAATGATATTCATGGGATAAGTCATGAATTAATCTGACTTTGATACTGAAATAATTGGCAAACTGAGATACTCATGAAATGATTTGAGAAATGTGATATATTGTGAAATGAAATGCTCTGAGACATGAAATGAATAGGAAAATATGATAAATTCAGAAATAAGACGCATTGAGGCATGATGTAAATTGAGAAATGTGACATATTGTGAAATAAAATGCGCTGAGGCAAGAAATGATTTGAGGAACAATATATTGTGGAAAATGTGGTTTGTAACATAATTTGGGAACCTATGAGATGTTTTCCAAAGGATAGTTGCTTGTTTTCTTTTGATGAGTATTATTCCTATCGAATTTGACGAGGGTGTTTAGCATAAAAGTTGAGTTTTGTGAACTTTATTACTTTGCAACATGTATTGTGTGACTGTGCTCCTCTATTTGTGATATTGACATGCATTCATCCTCAGAAATGAGCATAACATGAAACATGGGAAGTGAAATTATGAGAACCTTTTTTACAAAAAATGAAACATCTTTAAAACCTTTTTATCTTGAGTCCCTGACCGAGCCAATTATAAGGCAGGGTAGTAGATCTATTATGTCATGAATCGATTTCTCAAGCCATGATGGCCTTCCATAACCCCTTCCCCCCTCCCTTCTTGGTAGATAAACCTAACCCATAACCTACAACTAAGTGTGACGGGAAATAGGTGGTCAACTAGTGATATAGAAATAAGATAAATAAAAAGGACAAGGTAAATATATACATAACAAAAATAGAGTCCCTCCAAAGAACCAAAAGTCACTAGTACAAGCTACTAGACAAAATGAACTAAGTACAAGTCCCAAAAGTAGACCAAAATAAATACAAGATAAAGGCTAGTCCCAAAATACACAAAAGATGGGCCAAAAGTACATATGGCACTAAAATGATCCAAAAACGCCTCATGGTTACCTTGGTCTCCGAAACTGGCTGTTGCAATTTGGACTAAATCACTACTAATAGCTAGTGCTCAGACCTGTATCATAAAGGTGATGCAGAGCATAGTATGAGCATTAGGTAATAAGGTACCCCATAGGCACCATAAGCCGATTGAGCAAGAAAGATGAAGACAATATGAAAAAACAGAATTAAAACCTAAATAGGAGTCGGAATATATATTTTATGGAAAAGGACTAACACTAAGGGAAAATCCACTAAAATTAGCTAAGAATACTACACTAGTTATACCTGAACAGGTCGCAGGTGCAAATAAGATACACATGCGTCATTTAAAGTAAAACCCGAGCTAACCCCCATAAGCCCCGCTGAATACACAAAATTTCTATCCTATAGAGGGTAGGAGCTAGGGTTATGCAAGTGTGAATACCTTAGGGACAAGTCTGGGACTTTAATTAGAACCTATCCTATTTATCTGATAATAAATGGAGGGACTCAAACCCACCACTGGACAATGTCAATAACATGGTAAAAAATGAAAGGACTGATATGACGAATTTTTAGTAAAAAATTGTGACACCTTTAAAACACTTGACCACAAGTTAGCTGGCAAATGGATGAGATATTGGTATCATAAGTCCTTAGCTACAAGCTGGGTGGTGAAGTAGTTGATACTTTGACATTGTGACAAGGCATATGGCCTCCGAGATGCCCTCACCCCCTTAGTCACTAGAGCCTTTGGTTGATGGAGGTGTATTCCACAGGTTGTACGATAGTCTTGATTCCATACAGCATTGCATTGGATACTATTTCATTGCACTATTTGATATTGATTTTGTTGTTTTATATCAGGATATATGTTTACTTTACTCGTGTTGTTCTGTATATATTGGGGGCACCGATGTCGGGTTCATTTTTTTGTGTGCAGGTAGAACATTCCTAGTTTGTTTCATAGTTTATTCAATTCTTTATTCTTAGTCAGCTAAACCTACAAGGTACATATTTGTAATAATCCATCTTTTGATAAAAGGCCCGCATCGATAAAACACAGGAGAGATGTTGGGTATATAAGTAAAATGGTTGTAACAACCTTTCTTAATATGCGATATCCCATATCGGCAAAATATAAGAGAGATATTGGGTATATAAGTAAATAGACCTTTCTTACTAGTAACGCGTTTTACTATTATGTTTGGTTAGGCTTAAAGCGGGTGATATCACTAGTGGTTTGGGCCAATATAGATAATATCAGACCCACTCATGTCTCAGCCTTGTCGGTGTGGGCTAGAGTTCAACTAAGTTTAGAAAAATCTCAATGAGACAGGGGAAATGTCGGCACTGAGTATAGGCGAATCTCATACAATGGGGCAAACCATAGCGAGGATGTTAAGTCTATAGAGGGGGTATATGTAAGAATCTATGATAAATAAGAAGTCTAATGTCAATAAATCATAGGAGAGATATTGGATATATAAATAAATGGGCCTTACTAGTGACATGTGTTAAAGTTACGTGGACTTAGGCCCAAAGTAGATAATATAACTACGGGTTAGGCAGTTACACATGTCTTATCTACTATAGATGCATTTTAAAGTTGAGTAGCGCTAGATCCAAAGCGTATAATATCACTAGTAGGTTAGGCTATTACAAATGAATTAGAACCACTCTTGTGTCAGCCTTATCGATGTAGGCGAATCTCGGTGAGGTAGGGTAAATCTCAGTGCTGAGTCT
Source organism: Solanum virginianum (assembly GCA_000787875.1). Classification (NCBI taxonomy): domain Eukaryota; kingdom Viridiplantae; phylum Streptophyta; class Magnoliopsida; order Solanales; family Solanaceae; genus Solanum; species Solanum virginianum. Next base: position 37,102 of record DF362521.1, on the reverse strand, counting down.
AGACAAATCCCATATGGCAGGATAAACCTCAGTGAGAGTACTGAGTCCATAGTGGGGGAGTTATGTAACAATCCATCTTTAGATAGAAGTCGTACATTGTCAAAATGTAGGAGAGATGTTGGTATATAAGTAAACAGGTCTTACCTACACGTGATGCATTTTAAAGCGATATGGGCCTAGGCCTGAAGCTAACATTATCACTAGTGGGCTAGATTGTTACAATATTTATTGTATTCACTGCTACTTTTGAGTCCCTCTTTCGGATATAGATTCTAGATGTACTTGATGTGATGACTTTTACGTTTTATGAAACGCAATATAATAATCTGAGTGGTTTTTGTTATGTTTTTTCTTTATAAGTTTGAGTTTTCACATTATAGTCGTATTTCATAAGTTAAACAACTAATGTAAGTTGGGGATTGTATCTTTAGTCCTCTCACATAGGAGGTTAAGTATAGGTGCCACTCATGGCCAAATTTGGGTCGTGACAAAATAAAGCCCCCCCAAAAAAAATTATGCTTCTATTCATCTTTTCACGAAAAATAGAGAGATGGATTTACATATTTGTTATATTTTATTTGATCTCCTCATTTTTCTTTTGCAGAAAAATAGAATTGTCAAATCAATAAAAGAAGTAATATTAACAACAACAATAATAACAACATACCCACTGGAATCCCACAAGTGGGGTCTGAGAGGGTAAAATGTATACAGACCCTTACCACTATCTCACAGGTAAGGGGTTGTTTCCTGGAAACTCTCGTATCAAAGTACCCATATGTAGAACAAACTAGATATGGAGAAAAAGGAAAAGGTTAAGAAAAAGAGAAAAGAAAGAACGACTAATAACAAAAAGTACATGATAGTATGTAAATACAATTAAAATAACATATATAAGACGGATAATGCCAACATAGGATATAAAGACATGACCAATACTACTACCCTAGTATACCCTAAGGCTGGACATCAACCTATCCCTAATAACCTATTAGCCTGCTACTCTAGTTCGTGACCTCCACTCCTTTCTATTAGAGATCATGTCCCAAGTGAGATCAAGTGTTGTCATATCTTGTCTGATCACCTCCCCCCAATAATTCTTCAGTTTATCTCTAATTCTCTATATAACCCCTAAATTCAACCTCTTACATATCCTAACTGGAGCAGTAATACTTCTTCTCTGCACATGTCTAAACCATTATAGTCGCACTTCCTTAATCTTATCAGCCATAAGGGCTACCTCTAACTTCTCACGAATGGTCTCGTTCCTAATCTTATCACTCTTGGTATGTCCACACATCCATCTTAACATCCTCATCTTCACAACCTGCATCTTCTAAATATGTGAGTTTTTGATTGGCCAACAATCCATCCCATACAACAAAGAAGGTTGAACAACCATTTTATAAACTTACCTTTAAGTTTAGTTGGTATCTTATTATTACATGGTACACCAAAGGCAAGCCTCAATTTTACCAATGCTTCCCCAATACAATGTGTTACATTATTATAAATATTGCCACTTGTTTGAATAATGGACCCAAGATATTTAAAGTTATCTCTCTTGGGAATTGATTGAATGGAAAGCATCACATCAATGTCTACTTTATGCCTCACAACATTGAATTTACACTCCAAGTATTCTATTTTAGCCCTGCTCAGTTTAAACCCTTTGGGTTAGAAAGCCTGTCTCAAAACCTCTAATCTATTATTAACTTTAGCCTTAGTCTCATCAATTAATACTATGTCATCAGAAAATAACAGATACCATGGGACCTCCTCTTGAATAGATCATGCCAGCTCATCCATCACTAAGGCAAATAGAAAAGGGCTCAACACAGATCCTTGATGAAGTCCCATCTCAACAAGAAAATATTCAGAGTCTTCTTCCACCGTTCTTACTCGAGTTTTGGCTCCATCATACATGTCCCTTATCACCCTAATATATACTATTGGAATACCTTTCACATCTAGACACCTACATAGGACATCCCTCAAAACTTTGTCATAGGCCGTCTCGAGATCAATGAACACCATATGAAGGTCCTTCTTTCTTTCCCTATATTTGTCCACTATTCGCTGGACAAGATGAATTGCTTCAATAGTTTACTGCCCTAAAATGAATCTGAACTGATTCTCTAAAATAGACACTCTTTTTCTCACCCTCATCTCCACCACTCTCTCCTAGACCTTAATAGTGTAGCTTAACAGCTTGATACCCCTGTAATTGTTACAATTTGAATATGTCCCTTGTTCTTTTACAATAGAACCATTGTACTCTTCCTCCATTCATCAGACATCTTGAAAGTAGAGATATGAATAATATGTAGGACACTACTGCTGGTTGCATTAGATAAGTAGCTACCAAGGTATTAGGGGTTTCTAGAGTGACCTTTGGTGGACGTCAGGGTGATTGGTGGTGGAATTATAAAGTTCAAGGAAAAGTGAAAACTAAGAAAATTAATTATACGAAGTTGTTGGAGTATAGGAACGAGGATAAAAGGAGAAGGCTTAAGAAGATCTATAAGATGCCAAAGACAAAAGTGAAGATTGCAGAAACGAGTGATAAGATAATAGCATTTGAGCACCTGTATTTTGAGCTATGTGATAAAAGCAGGGGCACGAGATTGTATAGGCTCGCTAAAGAGATAGAAAGAAAAGCTTGTGACTTGGACCAAGTGAAGTACATCAAGGATGAGGAGGGTGAGGTAGTTGTGGATGATGCTTCCACTAAGCTGAGGTGGAAAGCTTACTTTCATAAACTCTTAAATAAAAAAGGAATAGAGACATTGAACTGGGTGAGTTGGTATGCATCGATAGTCATCGAGATTTTTGTTATTTTAGGTAGTCTAGAGTGAAGGAGGTTAGATGTACTATTAGTAGGATGAAGAGAGGGAGGGCAATCAGACCTAAGGAGATGTTGGTAGATTTTTGAAAGAACATGGTCATGGATGGTATAGAATGGTTGACTAAACTATTCAAAAATTTTATAAAGACTGCCTAGATGCTCAATTAATGGTGGAGGAGTACAATGGTTCTACTGTACAAGAAAAAGGGTGATAGTCAAAATTGTAACAGTTATAGGGGTATCAAGATGTTCAGCCACACTATGAAGGTCTAGGAGAGAGTGGTGGAGATGAAGGTGAGAAAAAGAAGCCTTTATTTTAGCAAATCAGTTCATCTTCATGCAGGGATGGTCAACTATTGAAGTAATTCATTTTTCTTGGAGATTAGTGGAGAAAGATAGGGAAAGAAAGAAGGACCTAGGCTGATAAAGGACATGTATGAATGAGCCAAAACTCGAGTAAGAACAGCAGGAGGAGACCTAAGAGTATTTTCTTATTGAGATAGGACTTCATGAAGGATTTGTGTAGAGCCTTTTTCTGTTTGCCTTAGTTATGGATGAGCTGACATAGTCTATTCAGGACGAGATTCCATAGTGTATGTTATTTACAAATGACATAGTACTGATTGATAAGACTTGGGCTAAAGTTAATGATAGATAAGAGGTTTGGAGACAGGCTTTGGAATTAAAAGTGTTCAAACTAAGTTGGACCAAAATAGAATACTAGGAGTGTAAAATCAGTTTTGCGAGGGATGAAACAGATATTGATGTGAGGCTTTCTAGTCAAAAAATTCCCAAGATAGATAACTTCAAATATCTTAGGTCTATCATTCAGAAATATGGAGACATTAATGATGATGTCACACATTATGTTGGGCTAGCATGGATGAAATGAAGGCTTTCCTCTAGAGTACTATACGATAAGACGATACCACCTAAACTTAAAGGTAAGCTTTATAGAATGGTGGTTAAAGCCTTTTGTTGTATGAGATAGAGTGTTGGCCAATAAAAAACTCACATGTTTAGAAGATGCAGGTCATAGAGATGAGGATGTTGAGATGGATGTATGGAAATACTAGAAGTGGTAAGATTAGGATTGAGACCATTCGTGCGAAGTTAGACGTGGCCCCAGTGAGTGATAAGATAAGGGAAGCACGACTGGTATGGGTGGGACATGTGCAGAGAAGATGTACTGATGCTCCAGTGGTTGGATTTTGGGGTTCTATGGAGCAGATTCCTTCACTTCTTTTAGGAGAACTCTAGGAAATTCATTCATAGAATCAACTTGATCTTTGAACTACTATTTTGGGTGATAAAGTGCGGGTATTTTCTTCTTGTTGTGTACTCTTATTAGTTGAAAACATATTTACTAGAATTTTCACCAATTAGTTTTTAACAATGAGAATAAGAATATCTTTACTTTTATTTTATAGTTTAAGGTATTGGGTATTAGGGTTTTAACCCTAAACTTGAAGGCTAGGGATATTGAGACTTGAGTTTGGCCAACAAAATTGATAAATAAATATTTTTTCATAGATTGAGGAAAGTAGGGGCTATTTTGGTCGGTATTCTACGCGTGCAAGGTTGTGGAACTTGTCATTAATAAGGTAAGTGAGATTTAAGTTTTAGTGATTGCTTTTCAAACATGCTTTGAAAAATATATTTTTTCTCTGTCTGGTGTATATGTTGGTACAAACATGTGCTTAACAGAATTGATGTTTCTTTGATAAACCCTAGATATGTTATTTTTGAGAATATTATGAGTTATATATGGTGTGATGCTAAATACCCTTCTTTATTACTGTGATGTTTTTACTAGGGGAATACTTAGCGGCCATAATATTTTAGGGCCATACCCATGCTGCCGTAATATGTTAGGGGCTTTGTACATGCTACCATAGTACATTTTAAGAGCATTATACATGCTGGCATGGACTTGTCAGGGTGATGGGTTGATCTCCCTCATTGCCGTTTATGACAGGTTTTGGGTGTGGCTTGAATTGAGACAAGTAGTGACCATTTGTATGCATTTGTTTGAACTTATTGAGTTTTACCTGTGTATATTATTTATGTATATCTGACGTGCAAATGTATTTTATAACTCTTGTTCCAGGGCTATTAAAGTAGCAAGTTGAGGATCTTACTGGGTTATATTTATACATAGCTCACTGCTTACTTGCATTTTAATGCAGATACTGTCGCAGAGGGCGAGACTTATGGCTAACGAGTTTATTTTCATGGATTTTATTGCTAAGGTGAGCCTTTGCACTATTCGTGGAGGCTACTACTTTAGCTCTATCCGGTATAGTCTATGTTTTTCTTCTTTTTTGGGTGTTTGTATGCCTGTCAGTTAAACTCATATCACTCTATTAGATACTTCATGATCTTATTGTGGGATTTGGGCTAGAGATTTTTTTTAAGTGACCTTTTCCTTTCACAAATTGATGTGGGATTTTGGTTTGCTAGTTACTCTATTGTTATGAGTATTCATGAGTTTTGGAGTTGGACATATATTCTTAGTGCTTGAATAGTTTGGGTGTGTATGAATATTTGGTTCTCCCGATAAATAGTTTTGGTGGGTGCAAGTCACATCTAGGGGTTATTTTGGGATGTGACAAAGTTGGTATCAGAGCGTAGGCTTTAAGTCCAGATTCATGGAGTAGTGTTTGGTAAAGTCTTGTTCATAGGTATGTATGCGCCCATACTTATGACTTTGAGGCTACTAAACATTTAGGATATATTCACGTTTTCATTCCTTATTCGTATGTTGAGTTGAATCAAGTCTAACTTATAAAAAAAATTCGCAGATGACTAAGAAACATGGCTCTTCTTCTGCTATTTGATCTAATGCAGCTATTGGACTTGGTGGGGGACATGGTATTACCTCTAGTGGCAGTCAGGGTAGGTCTATCCTACTAGGGCTCAGACTAGGGCATCTACTCTTTCTCAATCAGGAGTTATGAATGAGGGACAGGCCCGAGCTGTTGCCTCAGAGCAAGTGCTGGAACAGATTGTTTAGGATGCCCCATCGACAGTGCCAGCTACTACACCTACCATTGCTTTACCCACAGACATTGTGATGAGGTTGTTGAATGTGTTAGAGGAATTGGTACCTAATTAGGGTGGAACCCCATCTCCTCAGACTACTACCCAAATGCAAGAATAGGATCACTTGAATCTTTATATGACTCAGACACAACATTTGGCCCCTCAACAAGTTGGTCATCCAGTTGCAAGTTCAGGGGAACCTAAAGATCTTAAGAATTTCATAGACCTTAAGCCATCATAGTTTGATACAACACCAACTTTTATTGAGCCTCAGAAGTTCCTTGATCGTTATGAAAAAAATACTTACTACATTGGGGTTGAAGGAGACTCGTGGTGTAGAATTTACCACTTTCATGTTCTCAGGATCTATAGAGGCATGGTAGACTTCTATTCAGAGAGCTAGAGAAGCGGGGTCACCACCTATCACCTGGCTTGAGTTTTTAACAATGTTTAAGGATAGAGTTTATTCCATTGAGAAAACAAGATGACATGAGATGTCAATTCCATGTTCAGTGTCAGGGTAATATGACACTTATAGAGTGTGAGGCAAAGTTCACTGAATTATCCAGGTATGTCCCATTTTTTATTACAGATCTAAGGGAGAAAGTAAGGAGATTTATAGATGGACTAGAGCACCATTATTGTAGTCCTGTGATACAAGATATGTGAAATGACATATATGCAGATGTGGTTGACAATGCTCTTCATTGTAAGTCCTATTGGGAGATGGAGAAAATTGAGTGAGAGAAAAAGAAAACATGTAATACAGGTGGATTTAGTGGTGCTCCATCCAGAGGCAAGAGTGGATTTCATCGTGGACAGTCTAGGCCTACTTAGTCAGATCTGGTTATTTCATCTTCTAAGAGTGGTTATCCTACTAGACAAGGCCAATAGCAGATGCAGAAGATAAGTGATAATTCCTTTGAGTCTGGACAACATCCAAGGTGTTCTAATTGCAGGAGCAATCATAGTAGTTGCTTCTTTGGTATTGGTGGTCCTTATTTTACGTGTGGTAAAAGAGGTCATATTACTAGATTTTGTCCAACAAGAGATTTCGGTACTAGTCAGGCTACTACACAGGCTCAAAATTAGCTAGCTAGGGCCACTCCATAGGGTACTTGTGGGCAGGGTCGACAGAATCTACAAGTTGCTCAGGGTGCAGGTGGACCACTAAGATTATTTACTATGACCAGAAAGGATGTTGAGGGATCTAATGTTGTAGTCACAGGTATTATTACTATCAATTCTCATGAGGCATATGCTCTTATTGATCCTAGTTCTACGTATTCATATGTATCCCCCTCTTTTACTATATCTTTAGAATGACGAGTTGAGACCCTTAATGTGCCATAATGGTTATGACCCTAGTTGGGGAGACTTAATCAATAGATAGAGTGTACAGAGATTATTTTATATATATGCAGGGTAAGGACACAATAGTTGCTTTATTTGAGTTGTCGCTATCTGACATTGATTTAATGATGGGTATAGATTGGTTAGCATCATGTTATGCTTTGGTTGATTATTATGCTAAGCTGGTACATTTTAATTTCCCTAGAGAACCATCTTTAGTATGGAAAGGTATCACTCCTCTAACACAGGGAAAGATAATATACTATGTAAAGGCACGCCAAATGATTAAACATGGGTGCTTTAGTTTTATTACTACTGTCCATGATACTCGAGGGGAGGATGTTACTAACAATTGTGTTCTAGTGGTGCGATAATTTGTTGATATGTTTCCATAAGACTTCCCTGGGTTACCTTCGATGAGAGAAATTGAGTTCAATATTGATTTAGTGCCAGTCACTCAACCTATCTTTATTCCTCCGTATCGTATGGCTCCAGCAGAGTTGAGAGAATTGAAGGTTCAACTCCAAGAGCTACTTGATAAGGGGTTTATCAAGCCTAGCATATCACTTTTGGGTGCTACAGTGTTATTTATCAAGAAGAAAGAGGGCACGATGAGAAAGTGCATCGACTATGGGTAGTTCAATAAGGCCACAATCAAGAATAAGTATCCATTGCCTCATATTAATGATCTATTCAATCAGTTGTAGGGTGCTACCCACTTTTCCAAAAATGATTTGAGATTAGGTTATCATCAACTGAGTATAAAGACTAAAGATATCTCAAAGATAGCCTTTTGAACCAGGTATGTGCACTTTGAATTTTTGGTGATGTCTTTTGGATTGACTAATGAACCTTCAATATTTATCAACCTCATGAACAAGATATTCAAGCCATACTTAGACCAGTTTGTGATTGTATTTATTGATGATATTTTGGTCTACTCTCGAGCTGAAGTTGAGCATGAATATCATCTGAGAGTTTTATTGCAGACACTTAGAGAACAAAAGCTTTATGCTAAGTTCTTAAAATGTGAGTTTTGGTTAGTGATAGTTTTCTTTTTAGGACACGTGGTGTCACGAGATGGGATTCAAGTCGATCCAAGAAAGGTAGAAGCTGTTCGGGATTGGCCACAACCTAATACTCCTACAGAGATATATAGTTTCTTGGGGCTAGCTGGATATTACAGATGGTTTATGAAGGGTTTCTCAAAGATAGCCGCTCCATTGACACATTTAACATAGAAAGGTTTGATGTTTCAGTGGTCAGATGAATATGAAGAAAGTTTCCAAAAATTAAAGACTGGATTGACTACAACTCCTATTCTGACCTTACCTACAGTGGAGGGTGGTTTCACTATTTATTGTGATGCAGCTAGAGTTTGATCGGGTGGTGTCTTAATGTAGAGTGGTAAAGTGGTGGCATATGCTCCTCTACAGCTAAAGATTCATATGAAGAATTATCCGACATATGACTTAGAGTTGGCCGCCATTATATTTGCTCTCAAGATATGGCATCACTATCTTTATGGTGAGCTATGTGAAGCCTATAATGATCACAAGAGTTTGTAATACAAATTCAAGCAAAGGAATCTAAACCTGAAGCAACGTTGATGGTTGGAGCTACTTAAACATTATGATCTTACTATCTTATATCATCCTAGAAACCTAAATGTGGTGGCAGATGCTTTGAGTAGAATGTCTATGGCTAACTTGGCTTGGATTGCTGTTGAAATGCAACCTAGGGCTAGGGATATTCAGTCTTTAGCCAATCAGGGAGTTTGAATTGATCATACATTATCTGGTAGATTTCTTGCAGGTATGGTGCTGCAAGCATCCGTAGTTGGATAAGACAAAACTTGCCAATATGACGATCCCCAATTTGGTAGATTACGAGATTGAGTGTAGAGTGAAGGCATGAAATTTTTCTCAATTGATGGCGAGGGTGTTTTGCTTTAAGATGGTAGATTGTTCATTTCCATGGTGGGTGAGGTAAAGTAGCTAATACTTGAAGAGGCTCATAGCTCGTGATACTCCATCCATCCAGGTGCCTCGAATATGTATCAAGACTTGCATGGTTTGTACTGGTGTAAAGGTATGAAGTTTGATATTTTAAAGCATGTGACAAGTTTTTTAAATTACTAATAGGTCAAGTATGAACATAAAAAACCTGGTGGAGTAATGCAAAACTTGATTATCCTAGAGTAGAAGTAGGAAAAAATAATGATAGACTTTGTTATCGGGCTACAGAATACGTTCAAGAAGCATGACTCTATTCAGGTGATTATGGACAGACTTACAAAGTCTGCCTATTTCATACCAGTTCGGGTGACTTATACCGCAAAGCAGTTAGCAGATATTTACCTTCGAGAGATTGTTCAGCTTTATGGAGTACCTATTTCAATAATATCAAATAGAGGTGCACAGTTTATTGCTGACTTTTTGAAGTCTTTTTCAGTGGTCATTAGGATCACAAGCTAAGTTGAGTACAACTTTTCATCCCCAAATTGATGGAAAGTCTAAGCAGGTTATTCAGATTTGGAGGATATGCTTATAACTTGCATGATTTATTTTTGGTGGGCATTAGGATGACCAATTGCTATTGGTAGAGTTTGCTTATAATAATAGCTACCAATTGAGTATACAGATGGCCCCGTATGAAGCTCTATATGGTTGTAAGTGTCGATCACCAATTGAATGGTTTGAACCTGGCAAAGAACAATTACTAGGTCCAAATTTGGTTCAGCAGGCTTTAGAGAAAGTTGTAGTGATACAAGAACAACTTCGGACAACACAAAGTAGACAAAAATCTTATACAGATAAGAAAGTCCGTGACATGGAGTTCATGAAGGGCAAAAAGGTCTTTTTAAAAGTATCTCCTATGAAGGAAGTTATGAGATTTGGTCAGAAGGGTTAACTGAGTCCTTGATATATTGGTCCTTATGAGATTTTATATCGGACTGGATTGGTGGCATATCGACTTGCTTTACCTTCGAGATTGTCCTCTGTACATCCTTTATTTCACGTGTTTATGCTTCGGCGGTATATTCATGATGATAGCCATAAGATTAATCTAGATGATGTGGAGCTTGATGAAAACTTAGCGTATGAGAAAGGTCCGATATCTATCCTGGATAGGTAAGTGAGGCAATTGAGGTCAAAGAAGATAGTTTTAGTGAAAGTGTTATGACGCAATCATCCAACTGAAGAGGCTACTTGGGAGTCCGAGGCGGACATGCGAGAGAGATATCCTCATCTCTTTGAAACTTCAGGTATGAGTGCAGACTCGTTCAAGGACAAACGTTATTTTAAGTGGGGGAGAATGTATTAACCCTTATTTCTTAATGAAGGGTTAATTGGTAATTTTAACCATTAATAATTCTTACAAAAAAAAACCCAGCCCTTTATTTTAATTTCTTTTCACACAACAAAACCAAAAAAAATAATGATAGAACCTTTCTTTTCTGCTCTGTTACGCCCCAGAAAAAAAAAGAATTGGAGCAGATTCCTTCGCTTCTTTTAGGAGAATTGTGGGAAATTCATTCATAGAATCAACTTGATCTTTCAACTATTATTTTGGGTGATTAAGTGCAAGTATTTTCTTGTTGTTGTGTGCTCTTATTAGTTGAAAGCATATTTACTAGAATTTTCACCAATTAGGTTTTAATAATGAGATTAAGAATACTTTTACTTTTAATTTATAATTTAAGGTATTAGGTATTAGGGATTAACCCTAAACATGAAGGCTAGTGATATTGAGACTTGAGTTTGGCCAACATAATTGATATTCTATAATCAATATTTTTTTGATAGATTGAGGAAAGTAGGGGCAGTTTTGGTGGGTGTTCTACGCGTGCGAGGTTGTGGAACTTGTCGTTAATAAGGTAAGTGAGACTTTAAGCTTTAGTGTTTGCTTTTCAAACATGCTTTGAAAAATATATTTTTCTGTCTAGTATATGTGTTGTGACAAGTATGTTCTCGACATAGTTGATGTTTCTTTGATAAACCCTAGATATTCCATCTTTGAGAATATTATGAGTTTTGCGTGGTGTGATGTTGAATACCCTTTTTTATTACTGTGATGTGGTTACTAAGGGCATACTTAGCTGCCGTAATATGTTTGTGGCATACCCATGCTGCCATAACAAGTTAGGGGCTTTGTACACGCTGTCGTAGTACATTTTTAGAGCATTATACATGCTGTCATAGACTTGTCGGGGTGATGGGTTGATCTTCTTCGCTACCATTTATGACTGGTTTTGAGAGTGGATTGAACTGTGACAAGTAGTGACCATTTGTATGCATTTGTTTGAACTTATTGAGTTTATTATGAAGCATATACCTGTGTATATTATTTATTTATATCCGACGTGCAAATGTGTTTTATAACTCTTGTTCGAAGGGTATTAATGTAACGAGTCGAGGATCTTATTGGGTTATATTTATACATAGCTCACTGCTTACTTGCATTTTAATGCAGATACTGTTGCAGAGGGCGAGACTTGTGGCTGACGAGTTCGTTTTCATGTATTCTGTTGTTGAGATGAGCCTTCACATTGTTCGTAGAGGCTACTACTTTAGCTCTATCTAGTATATTCTATGTTTTTCTTCTTTTTAGGGGATTGTATGCCTATCAGTTAAACTCATTTCATTCTATTAGATACTCCATGATCTTATTGTGGGATTTGGGCTAGAGATATTTTATTAAGTGACCTTTTCCTTTCACAAATTGATATGTGATTTTAGTTTGCTGGTTACTCTATTGTTATGGGTATTGATGAGTTTTGGAGTTGCACATATGTTCTTAGTAGTTGAATAGTTTGGGTGTGTATGAATATTTGGTTCTCCCGACAAATAGTGTGGGTGTGTGCCAGTCGCATCTAGGGGTTATTTTTAGATGTGACAAGATCGAAAAGCATTGGAGGGAGGTGATCAAACAAGATATGGAAAAACTTGATCTCACCGAGGATATAACCTCAGATAGAAATGAGTGGAGGTTGTGAGTTAGAGTAGCAGGCTAATAGGTTAGTAGGGATAGGTTGATGTCAGGCCCTGGGTATAGTAGGGTAGAGTATTAGTCTTGTCGTTTATATCGTATGTTGCTATTATCCATCTTATATATGTTATTTTTATCGTATTTACATACTATCATGTACTTTTCGATATTAGTCATTTTTCCATTTCTCTTTTCTTTTCCTTTTTTCTCCATACCTAGTTTATTCTGTTTATGGGTTTTTTGAGACGAGTGTTCCAAGGAAACAACCTCTACCTTGGAGGTAGTGGTAAGGTCTGTGTACATCCTTACTTGTGGGATTCCACCGGATATAATATTATTATTGATCTTCATACTATAAGTACTTTCAAAAAGAATAATTGATCAAAAAGGTAAGTGCCATGCTTTTTCAAAAAAAAAAAAAAAATCTAAGTCATTTAAAAATCAAAGAGAACTTAAGATTTTACTAAAAAAATTTCATATAGAAAGCCTCATCAAGAAAATTAAAAGAAGCTTTGACATTTAAAAGAGTACCTAGCTACTCTTGTTCTTTTGTTATCTACTTATGTTAGATATTTGCTACTATGAGGGTAAGCCCGGTTACTTGTCTTAGTCCCCACTAAGTTCTATGTTTAGAGGTATTGTTGGAGAAGTATGTAATTGTGCTATGAGCTTTGACTGTTTTGATGTTTTATGATATGAAAGATGTCCCTTAGCCCCATGTTCCCTTTTTACTATCTCTTATTGTTGTTTTATTGCTTTCGCGACCAAGGATCTGTAGTGATATGTTAAGAGGCTTGATTGGGGCTCCTTTGGGTTCCCCATTCACCGTGTCACATCTAGGCCCTAGGCTTGGGTGGTGACAAACTTAGCATTAGAGTGCTAGGTTGCTAATGGCCCTCGGAGTCCAACACACCACGTCGATTAGAGTCTTATTCGTGGTTTTGAAGCACGCCACAACTATGAGTAGGAAGCTATGAGGTGTTTTAAGAAATATTTCCCTTCTTCTTGATCTATGTCGTGCGATAGAGTTAAGTCCCCTAACGCTTATTTTATATTTTAATCATTGCATTTTAGAATATGTCTCAATCTACTCAGGACGGTGATATATCGAATGCGGAGGTTCGCAATGCTCTATTTATATTCACCAAAGCAGTGTCAAAGTTGACAAGTCAAGTCAATCAACAAGTGAGTGCCTCCAAGAATTCAAGTGGTAAGAGGGAGGAGAGGGGCGCCAAGAGGGCTCATTTTGAAGGAAAGTTCCAAAGTCCCAAAGGTGGTGGTGGTGTGATGCCCAATGTTATGTGCCCAAGGTGTGTTAAGATGCATAGAGGCCCATGCTTTAAGGGCACCAATGCTTGCTTTGGTTGTGGTGAAGAGGGGCATAAGAGGATGGATTGTCCTCGTTAATGTATTAAGGGTAAAGGTGGTCATGTTGATAAATAGCACAAGGAGTACAAATGGCTACCGGTATGTTGAAGTTTCCTTTGACCTTGATGTGTATGCATGGGAAGGTTCGGGTGTTCCTATTTCCTTTCGTTATTCCTTTTGGTTGCTATTGGGCTTCTTGTGTGTCCCGAGTTGTGATGTGAACCTTTGGTGTCTACTCCTTTCTTGTGTTCATATTTCATTAGGTCTTGCCTTGTGACTTGTTAGATTTGATGTGGTGAATTTTGATATCATACCTGGGATGGATTAGTTGAATGCATATTATGTCTTTATTGATGGTAATGCGCGTAGAGTTAGATTCTAATTCCCTAATAAACTCGTCCTTGTGTGGAGGCTTGTAAGTTGGTTGCGAAGGGGTAAGTTCGTTTCTCATCATAGGGTACGATTGATCTCTAAGGGTTGTATTTATCATCTTGTAAGAGTTAGGGGTTTAGAACCTGAGTTATTTCTATTGAGTTGTTTTCGGTGATCAATGAGTTATTGAATATCCTTTCTGATATTTTGAATTTGGGGTGGTATCTTTTGGTTGACTTATGCACCAGTTATGTCTATAGGTCTTATGAATATGGTCTTTAATCCTTACATTGACATATTTGTGGTGGTCTTTGGTGATGGGGCATTAATTTATTTATAGCTGGTGGATGAGAGGTTGTTTTCTAAATATGATAAGTGTGAATTATAGGTAACAAGAAGGTGGTTAAAGCTCCTTAAGGATTATTATATGAGTGTGCATTATCACCCCGGTAAGACTAATATTTTGGCCGATGCTCAAAGTAGCGTATCTATGGGTAGCCTAGCACATATTGATGATGGTGGCAAAGAGGTGACTAGAGAGGTCCATCGGCTGGCTAGATTGGGAGTTAGGTTGGAGGATGTTGAGAATGGTGGTATAGTTGTTTTGATGGTTTCAAATCTTCTTTGGTTGATGAGGTTAAATCAAAGCAAGACTTTAACCCCACCTTGCTAGAGTTGAATGCTTCTATGGAAGGTGGTGAAGTGGAGGTTTCTCCCAAGGGAGAGATGGCATCATTATGTACTACGGTAGGCTAGTATTCTTGTGTTGATGATTGGGTTCACTTGGAAGTCCCACCCATGAAGATGTCTTTGTGACTCAAGTGCTATAGAACTCTTTGGGGTTGTGGGTATTGTGGAGGATGGTTGTCTTAAGAGAAGGTCTCGATGGAGATATTGGATGGATGGGTGGAAAAGTTGATTAATAAGAATGTAGTGCTTGTCAAGGCCCTTTGGAAGAATAGCTAAGTTGAAAGTGTCATTCCGGGAGTCGAGGCAAGCATGGAAAAGCAATAGTCATACCTCTTTCATTCTATTCAAGCTTATGACAACAAATCAAGTCATTTTTATGATTCTAAGCTTTAAGTTTCAACTCTTATATCTTTTGTATGCATTCATGTTTAAATTGACAAGTTCATTGTGATTTTGATACTTATATTGCAAATTTTGAAGTGATTTTTAAGTGCTTTGTTGAATCTTTGTGTGAGCTGAAATTATCTTGCTAGCTTCTCTTATATATTTTTCTTTGACATTTGGGAATGAATGTTTTGAAGGGGGATATATTGAAATGACCCCAAAAAGTGCCCGAAAATGTGCCTAAAAATACTCATAATAGTAATTTCCTTATATATCTCAAAGTACTTCCCTGATATAAAAAATCCAACTTTATATTTGTTATCAGGCAGAAAATTGAGTGAGAAATGGATCAAACTCTGATTTTAGAGCAACCGTAGCAAAATTTGAATTTCCAAAGTTGGTAAATTCCAGTGAGGGTCCGAAAGCTGGGGAATTCCAGTGAGGGTTCGTGCCCCTAGTGCGACGGGGTCAAGGGGTGGACTAGTGTATTTTCGTGCCAGGTTTTATTTTTTAGTTCAGCCTAAGGACTTGGGGTCTTGGGCCTAAGCCTTTCTATGCATAAAAACACCTATACTTAGTCATTTTTAGAGCTAGATCATTCAAGACATTCCCCAAAACCCTCTCTAACACTTAGCTAAATATTTCACCTAAATTCAGGTGTCCCAAACTCATTCTAGATCTAAAGAGATTCATTCAAGCTTCAAGCTCTCATTCAAATCTAAGTGAAGCTTATTCATGTCGTTAAACACCATCGTGAGTCCCCTACATCAAGCCAAGTTCAAAGGAATTTTCGTTGGCAAAGTTTTGCACAAGTACAGGTAGGAGGGTCAACTTTAAAGGGGAATATCTCTTTGTACACAAAGAAATGGGTGGTCCATGACCAACAAAATTAAAGCCCTTTGAATTATCTTTCCAACGCACTTGGTTTCACCTTATTTAGTGTTCGGATGAAGAAGTTATGCCCGTTTTCATAGAATTTGTTTGTGTAGAGGTATATAAGGGTTTTTGCCAAATAAGGTTTCATTAATGGCATTTCGTAAATTTAGTAATTTCTATTGGTCTTTTAGGGATTCCAATGCTATCTTAACACTTACTAAAGACCTAAACCCTACTATACTGATGAAATTCACTCCTTCCAATTGGAATACAGTCTCAAATTCTCCCAAGAGCCTCTACCAAACCCCAATAAGAATTCAAGGAAACTCAAGAACAAGTTGTGAATTTCAAGACCCCGTTCCAAGATTCAAGTCTTTCTCAAATCAATTTCAATGAATTCAAGGTCTAAGGTATGTGGCTTACAGTCATGGATTCCTTTCATCAATGAAGCCCAATCATCCTTTTTATGAAAACCGAATTATTTGAAGTTGTATTTCTTATGGTTACCTATTATCATGAATATTAGCATGAAATATGTTGAGGTTTTGTCAAAGTTGTTGCTTATACTTATTGGTATCTATTATTATGAAATATGAGCATAAAATATGTTGAAGTTTTATCAAATATTATTGATTATGCATGATTATCTATTTTGAGCTATACTATGAATAAATCTTTGTCTATTGAGATTATATATGATTCAAGCTATGAAATCTATGAACTATTGTGAAGTTTTGATATGATTTACAACTTACCCATGATAGGGTTTTACCATGATGTTTGTGGGCTGATTTATATGATTTTAAGATGCTTTGATTTAACTATTTCATGATTTGTACTCTTGCATTTTGCATTATTTGAACATGTCCTCATATATTCCCACCAAGTGTTTGATAGAATGCCAAGTAAAGAAATTCTCAAGATATGTACATATTTTACAAGTCAAGTGACTTCATAATTAATATGGGCTATCAAATATGCTATGAATTGATGAAATTTTCTATGATTATGCAAGTATGAAGCTAGGCCCTTTTTCAAAGATTATACCTCTTGGGAGCATTTTTATGTTAATGCAAGGTAATGTTTGATGATGATCTATTCTTATGTTTTGAAGTTGGACTCACCATTAGAAGTCAAAGATGTGTTTAAGAGCTACTCATGTCATGATTCTATGTTTCTAATAAGTTATTAAAGTTATGATTATTTCAATTATTCCATGGGATTAGCCTTAGCACCAATGGATGGAGGGTTTGTTCTCTTTCCTTGAACTATGTTCCACCATAGGACTATGTTATACCCTTGCAATACTAGTGTATCCACTTAGTATACTTTCTCTCAAGGTTCTTTCCTGAAATTTGATTGTGTTCCCATAAGGTGAAGTTCAGAATGAAATTTTTTCTTAAATTGGGTCATGTTCCCGTAAGGAAGGTTACTTCATACGAAATTGGGTTATGTTCCCTTAAGTTTGAATTATGGTTTACCATGCAAGTAGACCACCTCTTTACCTGTGAGGGGTAATCATCGGGATTCTAAGTTATTGCTTGCTTGATCTTATTCTATGTCTGTTGAGGTCTCTTCCCACACATATGTACTATGTTCTATGCAATTTAAATGATTTATAAGAATGTTTTACTTTAAGCATTGATCATGCATGACATATTGTTATCATGTTTATCTATTGCTTATAATTATGCATTTTAATTATTATATCTATCTCTTGTTGCATTGTATCCTACATATTTAGTACATTCAAACGTACTAACTCATACTCTATGCCTACATGATGTTACCATTTGAGGACAGGAGCTCCATTTGACTATCCTCCTCCACGTGGCTAGTTTGTCATCTTGAAGATAAGCTTTGGTGCGTCCTCAAGTTCGGGGACACAAGCTACACTACTCTTGTTCTGTTGTTATCTCCTTATGTTGGATATTTGCTATTATGAGGGTGAGTCCGGAAAGTGTCTTGGCTCCCGCTCAAGTCTAAGTTAAGAGGTGTTATTGGAGAAGTTATGTAATGATGCTATGAGCTTTGGCTCTCTTGACTCTTGTATGTTTTAAGTTATGAAAGACTCCCTTAGTCCCTTTGTCCTTATTTCTATTCCCTTATTGTTATGTAATTGCATTCGTAACCAAGGATGTGTAATGATATGCTAAGAGACTTGTTTGGGGTCCCTTTGGGTTCCCCATTCGCCGTGTGTCATCTAGGCCCTAGGCTTAGGTCGTGATAAAAGGACTTTAGTTGACTGAATATTTCTTCAAAAGAGAAAAACTAATATGCTATGACTTTTTTTTACATATAATCATGCTTTTGCCGAGATCACACAATGCACTTGGATTACTCTAGTTTCCTCAAAACTTTTCTTTTTCTAGAGCTTTGAAATTCTTTTATTTTAACTGAAAATAATTTGAAACACATGCAAATGTAAATCCTTCTACTAGCTAAACTAGGGTTCATGTGACACGTAAGCACGAACAATTATCAATAACTCAAATAATATAAGGGATAAAAAACTCAACGATATAGATTCTAAATTAATAATACAATAACAACAACATACCCAGTAAAATCCCACAAGTGGGGTCTGGGGAGGGTAGAATGTAAGTAGACCTTACCCTACCTCATAGAAGTAGAGAGGCTGTTTCCTGGGAACCCTCATCACAAAACCCATAAGTAGAAAAAAAACTAGATATGACAAAAAGAAAAAGGGAAGGGAATAGAAAGAGCAATAAGCAGAAAAAAGCTAGACATGACAAAAAGGAAAAAGAACAGAACAGAAAGAGCAACAAGTAATGAGTAGCACATGGCAGTATGTAGAAATGATAAGACTAACCAATATACGTCAGATAATGGGAACACATAAAAAAACAAAACAAATAAAACAAAATAAAACACGTCCTCTACCTAACCCTACTATACCCTAAGGCTATGCATCCACCTCACCCTACCAATTAGCCTACTACTGTAATTCGCAACCTCAACTTCTTTCTATCTAGGGTCATGTCCTCAGTGAGATCAAGTGTTTCCATATCATGTCTGATCACCTCACCCCAGTACTTCTTAGATTCTAAATGAATAATAAAGGGAAAAAAAGAACTCAAAATTCAAAAAAGGTTTGGTTAAACTTTTACTTACTACAGTTAGGTATAGCCCATGCGGATTCTCACGACCTAAGCCTAGGGCCTAGATGTGAATCGGTGATTGTGAATCCAACGGGGCCCAAACAAGCCTCTTAACATACCAATCACACATTATAGATCGTGGAAGCAAACTAAATAACAATAAGAGATATAATAAAAATAGAAGCGGGAGTAAGAAAAATCTTGATATTCATAAAAGTATAAAGAGTCAAGCTCATAGGATAAGTACATCATAATATCCAACAACACCTCTAACATGGAATAAAGCAGGGGCCAAGACACTTTCTGGGCTCACCCTTACAGTAACAAGTGTTAACATAAAGAAGTCTCCAAAATAGCAAAAGTAATATAAATAGTGTCCTCCGACTTTAGGACTCACCAAAGCTTGCTTTAAAGGATCGTACTAGCCACGTGGAGGAGGATGATCAAATGGAGCTCCAGTCCCTACATGGTAATATCATGTTGGCATAAAGTATGTGTTAGTGTGCTTGAATGTACTAAGTATGCGGGAGACAATGCAACAAGACATAAGACAATATACTCAAAATGCATAATCATAGGCAATAGATATAAAACCTCAATATGGCATGCATAATCAATTCTCATAATATAACATGCTTTTATATCATTTAGCTTGCACAATATATATGTCATACATGTGTTGGAAGTGACCTCAACCGACATAGACCAAGTAGCTATAACTTGGAATCCGGCTAAGTGTGATCTACTTGTCAAGGCAAACCAAACATGATAACATGACTACATGGATCAAATATTATAGCAAGGGTAATAATCATACTCCTTTAGTGACACATAGTTTAGAGACTAAAGACTTTATATAAGGACCCCTTGAGTCGAGCCCCTATCTTAATCCTCAATCGGTGCTAAGTCAAACCCATGGACTACTTGAAATAATCATAACTTGTATAGCTTGTAAGAAACATGGAGACATGACATGAGTAGCTCTTGAAACATGTTTGACCTCTAGTAGTAAGCCTAACTTGAACATGAGAGTAGATTATAATCATACATGACCCCTTGCTTTAACATGAATGGTTCACAAGAGGTAAAAACCTTGAAACAGGGCTTAGCTTGTAACTTTTAAAATCATAGATAATTTTCATGAATTCAATACATTCTTGAAAGCCCTAAATCATCATAGTCACTTGACTTGAAAATCATGAAATAGATCATCTATAACTTGAGAATTCTTGTCTTGATATTTTATCAAACACTTGGTAGGTTAATGATACTAGTTCAAATCATGCAATTTGAGAGTGAAGTAAGATGAGATAACTTAATGCAAATCAACCCACCAACACGTAGTAAAACCCTCATATAGGGTACCTTGAAATCCATCATCAAAACTCATAATAGATCATAGTTTCATAGCTTAAACCATGCATAGTCTCAATAGACAAAGATCAACTCATAGTGTAAGCTTAAAATAGATACTCATGCATAATCAACAATACTTTTATAAAATCCTAACATAATTCATGATCATATTTGATAATAAGAGATACCCATAAGTAATACAACTTGAAATCATGCAATTTTCATAGAAAGGAAGATAGGACTCCATGGGTGAAAGGACCCAATGGATGAAACCCACATACCTCAAACTTGGGTTTTCTTGAGATTAGCTTGAATGAAACTTATAACTTCAAGTGAATTCTTAAGTTCCAAAGTTAATCTTGAAATCCTTGAATTTGGTATGAAATATTTGGTTAAGTCTTGGAGAAGTTTTTGTGAGAGTTTTGAATGATATAAAGTTAAAAAATGGCTAAGTATGGGCGATTTCAAATTTAAGTGGGCATGAGCCTATGACCCCAATGCCCTAGGGTGCATAGGAAAAACTAAAGAAAAGGTTGAACTAGTCCGTATCTGGTCCATGATGTAGACCTAACAGGAAGGACAAAATTGTACTACTCCGTGCCCCTGGCATGTCATGGCCAGGGCGCGGATGCTCTCTGGAATTCAGAAATTTACAAAAATTATTTTTCGCTACGGTTCCTTTAAAATCTGGGTTATACCCATTTCCACTCAATTTTGCTCCCTGATCAAGAATAAAAAGTCAGATATCCAATATCATACACGAACTTTGAGATATATAGAAATTACGATTATGGGCAATTCAAAACATATTTTTGGGGCATTTCAAGGATGAACTTAGTCCATCACTTTGAGAAGATTTACATACTTGGACGAATGAGATTTTGAAGAACTTTGATGAAGGTGCTTGAAAACCCTAGTTTTTCTCCTCTTGAAATCTTGTTCTGTGTCTTGACAAAACCTTTGTACATAATGAGGTTTAATAGTAACGTTGTGGGACTTAATTAGCCCTAACATCATCAAGTTTAGGCTTAGCAAGGATGTAAAATTTAAAGAACAAGATTCTTGAATAACTTTGAAGAAAGAAGGTGCTTGAAAACCCAAGATTCTCTTCATGATATCTTGTTCTATGTCTTGAGAAAATGTTTGAGCTTGATGATGTTATGGTAACGTTGAGGGACTTAATTAGGAGTAAAATCGTCAAGTTTAGCCTTAGAAAGGATGTGAAAGGACTAAAATAACCTTTCTTAAAATACTACCAAGTTATATAGAGGGTCATCTACGGACTATAGAAGTTAATTCGTAGAAACTAGGGTGAGTTTTTTTGGGGTCTTAGACCTCAATTCATGAGCCCAAATTATTACTCATAGAAGCTTATATGATCTGTACTTGGGTAAGTATGATTTGGGACTTAAAACTTGACTTAGAGAACCCTTTTTACAAGTTTAAAGTATGGGTTGTCAACCCATTATGACCCGTAAGTCAGGGTTCATAGATGGTGATCCAAATATCTCTACTCTAACGGTCTTCACTAAAATGGTTATAACTTTTTGTTCTAAACTCCAAATGAGGCAATCTTGGTGGCATTGGAAAGAGGATTCAGAGACCCTCAATTATATAGTCATTAGATACCTTATCCTTTATGTACTTAGAGTTATGGTCATTTAAAATTGACCTTTTGATAATCTAATGTGAAAATCTTAATCAATAGGGAGGTTTTGGACTCAACTAAGTAGTAAAGATCTTTTATGACCCTAAACCACTTCCAATACAATTAAGCAATATAGTAATAAAACTTTAAACATAAGAACAAGTAAGGCATCACTAGGTTCAAGTTTATATACTTACGCCTGAAAAGATTTGAATCCTAAGAGTAGAGTTGTGGGGTGTTATAATTACAGTGGATATAATGAATTTTGATGAGATAATTATGTTTTAAGTTGTGATGAAGATCAAATAAGAAGTGGAATGTAGAGGATTCTGTCTGGGGGAAACCAAATGACTAGAAGAGTTTTTACCTGCACCAAGGCATTTTAGGAACAAATGCATGTAGGAAGGCCGACAACTATATAAGCTAGCTCATGCTCGAGAAATTATTGGTGCTTGGGGTGAAGCATTTCGATTAAGAGAAGAAAACTTCCAGCAATCTAGGTATAGTAGTGCATTAAGAGTATGGGTCTTATCAAGAGTGCCTGTGATAAAATTACCATGGGAATATTGCAGATTCTCGACAGTTGTGGTAGTTATCTAGTTGATGAGGACTAATTCTAGCTTCATGTAGTTGTCTATGAAGACCATTGGGCCTAGTTTTATTGTTTTAGGAGCTTTCTACAATCATAGCTACTATTCCATCATTTCAATGGTGTTGTATAGAGCTTTTGTATGCTTGGATATATCATTCGCTAAGTGGTAGCTTGACTATCTCTTTTTTGAGATCAGACAAATTGGATCCTTCCTAATAAATATGCATTATCTGAAGCTCAAGTTTGTATAGCTTAAGTTCGTGAGAGAACTATGTTAGGTTGAAAGGATATATCTAAGGATTGCAGTGTTTTTTACAGTTTGAGAGATTGGTGGCTAGATCAGATTTCTCCTGGCTTTAATGGGTTTTGAATTAGGTTGATTCATGGGTTTGTTTATGACTTGGAGAAAACCCTGACTGTGAATACTTCTCCATCTTGGTTGTGGAGTTTAATTCTTGATAATGTATTTTGATAGTAAGGTCCTCTGAAGACGGTTCCATTGGAAGAGCAAATTATCGACTTTACAATTTGTACCTCCGAGTCTTTGCAACACCTAGTAAGATTGTCTCTTTTACTTTATGTTTGAGGATGAACATGATTTTTAGCAGTGGATGATGTAATGATCTCAATAGTCATTTTTGTAAATTCTTGAGAACCTATAATTTTATCCCTCCTATTAGTAGTCCGGAGCCTTAATTGGCCGATTTGTGATTGGGAGTTTTTGAGTTTATTGGTTCAATTATTCTAAAAGTGAATTTTGATAGCATTTGGAATTTCGAGTGTCAGAATGAAATTCTGTCAATTCCATTAGTTCTGGACTACAAAAATTGGTCTAGGAGAGTTTTCAGAATCTAATTTGGTGTTGTTTCATGGATTTGAGGTCCTAAGTTGAAAATTTGGTTGAAATTTGATAAAGATTTGACTTTGGTCAATGTTTTGAATTTGGATGCTTAGATCGAAATTCTTATGATTACGTTAAATTCAAGAGGTGATTTTCAACCTAAGAGAAGCTTTGTCATATTTTTTGAAAGTTCTGAGGGTGTGTTGGTCTTTTTGAGCTTAAAGTTAGTTTTGTTATAATTTATTAGATTTTGAATCCAGAAGACCTCAGATTCAAATTTTGATAATTTTATTGGTTCCAAAATGTGTTTCACAATCAATTTGCACTACTGGTTCATATTTACAGGATTCTAAATGAGTTTCAAGTATTAAAATTATGTATTGAATGATATTGGTGCAAGTTAACCATAGTCAATCCGCAGTGAACATATGGTAAACAACCCTTTTTGGCTTAAAATACCCATATTTTGGGTTGATTTTAACTTGGTTGCACTGTCAATGTAAAAGATTCTTACACCATCTGGTAATATGAATCTGCTATTATAGGTTACCAAATAGTACTTTATTTAGTAATTTGTATTTATTTATTTATTTATTTATTTATGTTTTAAAAATATAAACATAATTATTATTTTTCTCTATCTTCTGTATTTCTCTCGTTTCACCCTCTGTATTCCTCTTTGGCAAATAGTCTAGCCAATTTTTTTCATTGGCTTCTTCCACCACAATCATCTTTGGCATATATATATATAAATCAAAGCTAACTTTTTAAAACAAATTTTTATTTTTTTACTTGATTCTAGAATTTATTGGTATTTTGTTTTTACAAAATTAAGTATTTTTTGAAGTGTTTGCTTTATTTTTCTATTGTTGTATTTTTCATAGAACACGAAAAATTTCTTGAATAATTCCATACATCTTCCATCTCTTTCAAATCTTCTTTTTTTATTGCACATTATATTATAATCTCTCTATATCTATATCTATATCTGTATTACCTTAGAAGTGTCACATCTTGGGAGGGTACCCTAGGTGTGGTTGGCACTCAGAGACTATTGCTAGTCCCCAAGCGAATCACTTGGTCTCATCACATCAATTTGTTCAATATAACTCAAGAAACTCAACGGAAGACTAAAGAAGATAAATGGGCACATCTAATGTCTCAGATGTATATCAATTACATAAATGGGCTAGTAGAAAGGAACTACCTCATTAAATCTCAGCATCAATACTTGACTCTAGTCTATGAAGACGCTACCACTATCAATTGGTGCCAATGACAGACTCATGACTACCTGAAAATAAAATAAAGATAACTCAAAGTCTAATAATAATAAGGAAGATGAGAATAAAGAATGATCCTCCGATGTAAAGGAGGCTCACCATCTCTACTGAATGCTCAGATCATCAACGATGCCCCTGCTGATGATCTCTAGTACTTACCTCTGTATCATAAAATGATGCAGTCCAAATGGGACATCAATATGTGGAATGTACTGGCTTGTAAAATAGTTGAATAAAACAGAACAAGGTAGAATAATATAGAAACAACATCAACTTAAAATAATACTCAATCAGAATGTCAAATGTGTATCTAAACCAAGAATAAAGAGTAGACAAGTGACCCATCAAAATCAATCAACCTCGTCAATCAACTCAACCCAACTCAATGGAACTCAACTCAACTCAGAGTACTTAAGGTAGGAACTTTTGAGGAGTTTCTCTTATTCGACAACAATCACTTATGAACTAGTGATTGTATAACAATCTCACTGATGTTGCCACAACCATTCTATACTTGCTAGGTAAGGATCGCCTAGGATCCACAGGGGATCCAGACAATTAACATATTAAGTCCTTTTCAAGATAATAAGATGAGGACCTATCCCACTTTAACGAAACTTAATCCATATGATAAGAACTTGTCCAACTATAATGGAACTTAGCCTCAAGGTGAGAACTTTTCCGACTCAAATGGAACTTAGCCCTCAAGATAGGAACTTGTCTGACTCCAATAAAACTTAGCCCACTCCTACACTTGACGACGCAATTAATGAGTGTGAGTTGGACTTTCTCTTACTCTTACTCATTTTGGTGCTCACTACTCCTCCCCAATACTCTATGCTCATAAGACTTCTCATCTCAACTCAATTATCTCAAATTAGCCTCGTAGAAACTCTCATTATCTCTTTAACTCAAACTCTAAGTCTTTTATTATTGCTTTGAGGGACTTTACCCCATCTTAATTAACTCAATTCTTATTTAATAACTCCAGAATCAGATCATCGTTTAGAAGAAGTCATTTAGGCGGAACTCAAGAACTTAATTATGAAGATGTAGCATCTGATAAAATTACTAAAATACCCCTAGAGTAGAGACGTGCACATAATGCGTCTTCCCATGCTCTATTTGCAAATTTAAGATCGAAATTGCTATCAACAAGAATATTTGAGTGGAGAAATAGTCTTGTTTGATTTTTAGAGCGACCGGATCAAAGCATAATTTTCCGATTAGAAAAGAAAAATAGTAACAGTGTGCGACAGAGGCGTGTTGTTCCTCTATTGCGGACCAACACTTAATTTTTTTTAAAAACTTTTGAAAGGACCAATGAAAGAAACCCACATACCTTAGCTTTAGACAATAGCTTAATGAAGATTGGGGATGAAGACTTGAAGATTGAATGAGAACCTTAAGATCCGGATGAGTTTTGAGACTTGGATTTAGGAGATGAAATAATGGCTAAGTATTTGAGTGAGTTTTGGGGAATCTAACCCCTCCTAAACTCAAAATACAATCCAAATCGGTCATTTTGAGCATAAACAAGGTCAAAAACCCTATTCCAAGTCTTTTTCTAATCACTTGAAAGACTAGGGCTTGAGAGAAAAGAAGAAAGAAGCAAAGATTGGAGAATTCGAAGGCAAATCCTTGAAGCTGATTGTTGATAGCTTCATTCCAGGTATGTAAGGCTATACTAAAAGCACGATATTATGCTCTCATGTGCCCCATAGATGGTCTTAGGAGAGAGTTGTAAGTTCATGAGTCTACATACATGACTCTTGATGGGTTTTCTTAAAAAATATATTTATTACATGTATTTTTCTTATGTTGATGATTATCATAAACCTTTTTCTTTAATTGAATAATTTTCATAAGATATTGTATAATCCTACATGAATATTTTTGAAAGGATATATGAATGAACTTAGGGATGTAGTCTAGAGCCTTAATTTAAGAATGTCAATTATGAGTATGATGTGAGAATGATGATGAATTGATAGAACTTTATAATCCCTTGAGTCTCCATAAATGAACTCTAATTATTTGTCTATTTTATTATTCCCTAATGATTGATCTAAGCCTTTAGCTACTAATTAAGATGTTGATTGATGCGATAATGAGAGTCCCCATGAGACTGATTGAATGATGTGTTATGAGCCAAGCCTGGGGCCTAGTCGTGACACGACACAAGGGGAACCTAAAGGGACCCCAAGCAAGCCTCTTAGCGCATAATTACACATCCTTGATCGCAGAAACAATAAAATAGCAACATAAAAGTAAAAATAGGGATAACCGAGACTAAGAGACATCATTCATATCATAACAATAAGTGTCAAGAGAGAGTCAAGCTCATAACATTACACATGACATGTCCAACAATACCTCTAAATACATAGATAGGGGGGGCAAAGACAAGCAACCGGGCTCACCCTCATAGTCCACATTTACATATAAGAAAGGTAGTCTTAGAACATAATATGAGACAATAAGCAATGTCCTTGGAATGGAGGACTCACAAACAAGCTTGAGTGAAATCGTACTAGCCACGTGGATAGAGATGCTCAAGCGGGGCTCCAGTTCCTACATAGTAACATCATATAGGCATAGAGTATACGTTAGTAATTTTGAATGTACTAAGTATGTAGGATGCAATGCAACAAAAGGTAAGTACATAATCAAAATGCATATCATAGGTAATGAATAATCATATAGCAATATGGCATGTATGAATAATACTTGAAATAAACCATGCTTATATAGAACATAATCTATATGTAAGGAGAGAATACTTTAGTGCAAATCCAAGGCGAACCACCTCCTTGGAGAGGCGTATGAGGTACAAACCCCTTCATATGCTTGATGAGGTACAAACAGCCAAACGTAGTTGATGAGGTACAGACCCCCTAACAAGGTTAACAAGATATAAAGCCCCTGACAAGGTTGCATGGGTCTGCCACCCCCCGAGCGAGGCGATCGAGTACAAACCCATCAACAAGGTTACCGGGGCCTACAACCTCCCAAGTTAGGCTTGATCATTTTCCCCACATTATAGATATAATATCATATACATATATTTCTTTCATCATCATATAGTCATTCAACTCATAAGACATACATTGAGCCTTCAATTCCTCAAGAAAACCATAACCAGATATTTTATTGAACACTTAGCGGGTGTGTAATTCTAGTGTAAAACCATGCGATTGAAGAATGAAATTATACTACAAATTTTAGTGTAACACCATCAATAGATACTTGGTAACACCCTCAAGCATTATACATCAAAACCCTTCATCAAATCTCACATTAGATCTTAGATTCATAGCTCAAAACATGCTACAACAGTCACAATTTCATGAAACCCCAACATAACGTGTACTGAAATTCATAATCATAAAACCCATGAGTAAATCAACTTTAAATCATATAATTTAGGTTAAAAGGAAGCTTGGGTATCATGGGTTAAAGGACCAATGAAAGAAACCCACATACCTTAGCTTTAGACAATAGCTTAATGAAGATTGGGGATGAAGACTTGAAGATTGAATGAGAACCTTAAGATCCGGATGAGTTTTGAGACTTGGATTTAGGAGATGAAATAATGGCTAAGTATTTGAGTGAGTTTTGGGGAATGTTTTGTATGGTATGAAGGTGAAATATGGCTAAGTATAGGTATTTTCACGCTTGGGAACACTTAGGCCCAAGACCCAAAAGCCTTGGACCGAAGT